>BPLQ01012738.1:0-22838 GCA_021605075.1 Caerostris darwini
TTATTCTATTGTTACGATGATTACGTTAACGATGATTATTCTAATGTAAAAAAATTATCATTTCTAATTCATAAATGTATTGTAGTTTTAATTCTAGAATAATTTCTAATCATTTCATAAGATATTTAATTGCAACTTTATTAAAACAATTTAAATATTTAACTATATGAAGTATTTTAAAATATTAATGAAATGCAATTAAAGTCTAAAGTGCGTAGCCAAATAAAATATTAAAAGGAAACATAATGAAGTTAAACAGCTCTTTATAACAAAAGGAATAATAAATGTTCTTCATTTATACAGTTAAACTAAAAAAAAACACAACATACGCTTCACAACTGTTCGCTCTTACCAAACATTTTATATTAATGCATAACTAGGCAGTAATTATTATTTTATGATTCTAAGTACAACGTAGTTCATTAAAAATAAATTAAAATGTCGTTTGGTATTATAAGGCCATTTTGAAATATTAAAAGAACTTCGAATTATTTGCTTTTTTTACAGGGTAAAAAATACATAAAGACAGACTTAATATGTTAACGAGTGACGTTACATGTTTCACCATTCGTTTAGTTAATTGATTAAATTAAAATACAATCACCAGAAAAGGAATTTATCCAGTAGTGTTTTTTCTCTATTCGTGATTTTCCAACTGAACGAATTCATTAGTTACTTCAATCAGGCCTTTCTGAATCGTTCTTTAAAAGAAATCCGGAATGAGAACTTCTTGATGCCACCAGATTTGTAGAAAATGGAGAGCATTAGTCTTTAAATCTTTTTGTTCCCCTGCATTTCTTAATCTCCTTTTTTTTTCTTTTCTTTTCGTCTTTAAGTCTTTTACTTAAAGAGCAATTCTTTGAAAAGTAAAAAGAAGAAAAAAAGAACCACTACTTTTGGAGTCTAAGTAATTTTTCGAATAAGAAAATGGGGGCTATAGTTTGATTCTCATTTGTTTCAATTGAGATCTATCAGTCTCTATTGACTTCCATGCTCATCAGGACGCCAATCCCAAAGAATTACTGACAGCATAGGATTTTCGTAGCTTTTAATATCATTACAAATTAAACAGATGTTAACTTTTTCTTCAACTCTACTTTTTAGCTCATCAGTTTTAATTGTTTGTTTCTTTTTATAGTGATAAAAGAAAACTCACGAACAAATGAAATCTAAATTTAATTTTCTTTTTTTGTTTACACATATGATTCTGAAATAAACTGTTACATGACATCACCTAATCAAAAAGGGATGTTTATTTTTTATTAAGTTCAACAGTGTCAGCATGTTATTATATTTTGAAATTTTTTTTCGATATTATTGTACAATTGTTTAAAATACTATTTAATTCATTTTATATGGCTATTACACACGCAAGCAAATGCAATGAAACTCTTGCTCAATATAATTCAATAATTTATTTTTGATGAAAGATTTAAAATATATTTTTCCTTATATTTCATTGATATTAAGCTAAATTATTTATCGGAAATAACTTAGAGTGAAGAATTAGATTTTGATGAAATTAATAATTATTTCATATTGCATTTATTATCTACACTAAAAATATATATGTCACATGATCATATAAATGTACTTTATATGGTCCTATACTCTAAGTATATTTTTATAGTCTATAAGGGCATTTCCATACGTAAACCGTAGTCTATGACTGGTCATAGACTATGATCTATGACCCCATATTTATATGGCCATATAAATATATCACCAAAGATTACCACCATAAATATATCACCACCACCTATATATCTATCAACAAAAATAGATTATATAATACTATAAAAACTGTTGCTAAGGTCTCATACATTGCATTCTATAATTTAAAAACAGTTATATTAGTTTTAAGATTAAAAATCTATGCAATACCTATTTGTTTTCTTTAAATTTCTTAGCTTTGCAAGGTTTAAAAGTAGAGAAAATAGAAGTTATTGATACGAGGCATTTTTTTTTTTTAATTTTGAGTAACATATGGAGATAAATTTATATAATTATCACATGCTTATACTTCTAATTATATTAGTTAAATTTTGCTTCTGAATTTCTCTTAATGTAGCTGATACTATTTTATCATCTAATAATATTTTAATAAAAATTTTCAATAACATTAAAATATATATGATAAAATTATTAAATAACAATATAAATCGCCGATATGTATAATAATATTGCTATTGTATGCAGTAAAAAATTTCAATTTCAAAAACTGAATTCTGCTTTTAGGAAATTATTATTTAATAATTCTGTTAAATATCCATATTAATAACATTAAGTACTAAGCGTAAATAAATCAAGAAATTTCATCATTATTTCAACCAAGCATCAATTTAAGGCCTTGTAATTATCATAAATTGATAAATTGCAATACATTAATTATTAATGAAATAGAGTACATACCCAATTGGATACATAACCAATAAACAAACAAAAATATATGAATAGTATTATCTGCATATGCGTAGTTTTCTAATTACGCAAATGCAGATATTTCATTTCATTAAGCTCATTTCATTAATTTATTTCATAAAATTCTTTTAATTAAGTTAAGTCATTAATCTCTTAAGATAAATGTTTTATGGAAATAGTAATTGTCCTAATGAATTAACTATATATACACTGAAGTGACAAAAGTCATGGGATAGCAATATGCAAATTTTCAGATGGCAGTAGCATCGCGTAGAACAGGTATAAATGCGCAGTGCTTTCGCAGAGCTTTCATTTCTGTTCAAGTTATTCATGTGAAGAGGTTTTGACGGGAATTAACAGACTTTGAACGCGGAATGTTAGTTGGAGCTAGACGCATGGGTCATGCCATTTCGGAAATCGTTAGGGAATTCAACATTCCCAGATCCACTGTGTCAAGAGTGTGCCGAGAGTATGAAATTTCAGGCATAACATCCCACCATGGACAGCGCAGTGGTCGACCGCCTGCACTTAACGACCGAGACCGGCGACGTCTGCAAAGAGTCGTAAATTCTAACAGACAAGCAACACTGCGTCAAATAACCGCAGAAATCAATGTGGGATGTACAAGGGACTTGTCTGTTAGAACTGTGCGGAGAAATTTGGCTTTCTTGGGCTATTCCAGCAGAAGTTTGACTCGAGTGCCTTTACTGACAGAACGACATCACTTGCAGCGACTCTCGTGGGCACGTGAGCATATCGGTTGGTCCCTAGATGAATGGAAAACCGTGGCCTGGTCCGATGAGTCACGATTTCAGTTGGTAAGAGCTGATGGTAGGGTTCGAGTGTGGCGCAGACCCCACGAAGCCATGGACCCAAACTGTCAGCAAGGCACTGTTCAAGCTGGTGGTGGCTCCGTAATGGTGTGGGCTGTTTTTTCATGGCATGGACTTGGTCCTCTGGTATGACTGGACCGAACATTGACTGGAAATGCTTATGTTCAGCTACTTGGGGATCACTTGCAGCCATTCATGGAGTTCATGTACCCAAACAACGATGGGATTTTTATGGATGACAATGCGCCCTGTCACCGGGCCACAACTGTTCGCGATTGGTTTGAAGAACATTCTGGACAATTCCAACGAATGATCTGGTCACCTAGATCGCTCGACATGAATCCCATCGAGCATTTATGGGACATCATCGAGAGGTCTGTTCGTGCCCAAAATCCTGCACCATCAACGCTTTCACAATTATGGACGTCTATCGAGACATCATGGCTCAATATTCCTGCGGAAGACATCCAACGACTTGTTGAGTCCATGCCACGTCGAGTTGCTGCACTTCGCCGGGCGAAAGGAGGGCCGACACGATATTAAGAGGTATCCCATGACTTTTGTCACTTCAGTGTATAAATACCACTAGATATGCTTTAACAGATATGACGAAACTATCACCGAATAAGTGGTTTAGGATAGATTTCTGTCGAAATGTCGTCTACTTAAAATATAACGAAACCAAAAATAGATGAGTTTGTCTTAGAAATAAATGTATCTCTTGTGTATAATATGATGAACTCATTCTGCCAAAAACCATACGACGTGTCGCTTTTTATTTTAGCATTATAAATTAGTAAGAGTAACATAAACCATATTATGCTTTTAAAAATTAATTTGATCTTGAGTTGTGAATATTGAGTGGAAATAATATTATGAATAAAATGTATTAATTTGACACAAGAAATTTTGGAGAAATCGTAAGTTCCGAAGATTCTATTTCCTAGACAAAACAATTTCCTAGCCATGAAAGTGACCTACAAAGTTACGGAGTTTAGAATTTTGTTTGAATTTAAGTATAAACAGCTTAGTTCTCTCTCACTTAAGTAAGGGGACTTTATTTTACAGAGTGATTTCCGCTATGACAGAACATTTAGACTGACAGTATTTTCCAAGATTTCTTTACATCTATGTGTTTCAAAATGTGTAACAACTACCCTTAAATAGAGGAGGTTGTTTTAAAAATAAAAGTCTCTCTTGTGTATAATACAATGAGCTCATTTTGTCCTAATACATTTGGAACTGTATTATATAAATACCACTAGATGTGTTCTGATAGATACGACCAATTTAACATCGAATAATTGATGTAGGAAAAACGAAACCAAAAATAGATGAGGTTGTCTTAGAAATAAATGTCTTTCTTGAGTATAATATTTTAAACTCATTCTATCAAAAACCACATGGCGTGTCGCTTTTTATTATAGCGTTATAAATTAGTGAGGATAACATATACCATAGTACTCTTTTAAAAATCAATTTGATTTTCCGTTTGTGAATATTAAATTGTAAGAATATTGTTATTAAAATGTAATAATATGACACAAGAATTTTTGGAGAATATACAAAATATTTTTTTAGCTCTTTCTTTTTAATATTCAACATTCCTAAGAAAAATATTTTCTTTTGAAAGCTAAACAATTCTCTAACTATGAAAATGACCTACAATGTTACGGAGTTTAGAATTTTGTTTACATTTATATATAAACAGCTTAGTTCTCTTTCACTTAAGTAATGAGACTTTATTTAACTGAGTGACTTGCGCTTTGACAGATTGTTTAAATTGGTCTCTTTAGTATTTTCCTGGATTTCTTCTCATTCATATGTTTCAAAATGTGTGACAACTACCTTAAATGTCTTTCTTGCCGCTATTTCTCTCTCTATTCTTACTGTAAGAGCTATGCAGATGTTTCGCAGTAATCATCTTGAGTAATATTTAAATCTGCTTTTAATCTGCCATGTTATTTTCGAATTATATGGAATATTTTATTAATAATTATATAATATTTGTTCATCAAGTGTTCAATCTGTTATATAATCTGTTTCATTAATAATTAATGTACTGCAATTTCCCTTTTTTTATAATTGGGAGACCTTAAATTAATGCATGTTTTCTGGGCTTATTTACACTTAATATTTAATGTTATTAATATGTATATCGAGCAGAATCCTTAAATAATATTTTCCTGAAAGCAGATTTCAATTTTTGGAATTAAGTTTTCTTACTGCATTCAATAGCAATTTTTAATATTATTAGCATACATATTGGTAGTTTATAATATTATTGAAATATTTTTCAGATATATATTGGTACTTTATAATTTTATTAAATGATAAAATATTATTAGTTACTTTAAGAGATATTCAGAAACATAATTAAACTAATATAATTAGAAGTATAAGCATATAATAGTTAGTTAAATTAATTTATGTTAGTTAAAAGTTAAAGAACAAATTCCATAGTATGAATATTTTCTATTTTCTTTTCTTTCAAACTTTGTTAATTATATTTAAGATTGATAGAAATTAAGAGACCGAGTATATTTTTTTCTTTTTTTTTCAGGTGTTTTAAGTTGATATAATTCGTCATTTATATGTTAAATCTATCAAATGATTATTTAGAATTATATATAGTGCTAACGACATAGATACTTATAAAAAATCAATAAAAAAAAATAACCAAGACAGCATGTGTGTGGTCTCTGGTTTATGCCATTATATGAAATTTGCATGGAGAGATACTATATGATAAGAGCTGAAAGGAAATGGATCAAATAAGGAAACAATGAATGTTTTAATGGAGTAGATATTTATTAAAACAGAACTATCTACAATGTAAACATATTTACAATAAGTCTATCGTAATTTAAATAGGCTCCATAAATTATGCATTGCAATTCACTGAGGTTTCTATCAAAGATGTAATTGATAATGGTAATGGACAAGGTTCATTAGTGGCAATGGATTCATTTCCAGCCGGGCTTCTGTACTAATATTATCTCCTTAAGCATTGTTTGGCTTTTAAAATTTCTTAATCCCCTCTACTTTTTTGTTATATGTTTCCTCCAATTTTTCTTCCACTTTCATTGCATATGAGAGGACACTATTAAATATCCTTAGAGATTTCATTTATTCCTAAATTTCATTATCCTTCACGTGTAAATTTTATATTTAACTAGATAACACCAAAACCTTCTATGTGAGTCCTTCTCTTCCGTAATACGTCTGGATCCTGAGAATAACAGCGAGAACTGAGCACTTGGTGTTGGATTCTAGACCAACTCACCCTTCCAATTCTCTAACTGCTATATAACCCATCACTTTTCACTCTTTATATAAAACGCATAGTTTTTTTTAACCCCTTCTAATTCATTTTTGTTACAAAAAATGTCGATTATACGTTTATTTCATACCGAAATCACAATTCCGCCTAATTATTTTTAGCAGTGTAATTTATATTTTGCAACTCGTAAAATGCATTATTAGTACTGATAAGATTCACAGCTATTTAAGCAAAAGGAAAATAGTTTCGAATCTATCATTAATTTATTTTATGCCTTTTTTTACCTAATTTTTTATCATTTTAAACATACTCTAGAGATTGTCTTTATTTTTGTTTATTAAAACAAATTTTTTATAATACATATCATAATTGGTACATTATTGGCAAATGACAGAAATCATATTTGATGAAAAATTTGATGGAAGTAATTGATTGTTCATCTTTCATTTTGTTCACTATTGTTTTTTAAAATAACTGAATTATTTGCACTTTAGATACAGAGTAGTTTGTTTAAATGTATCAATAGATATGAAGAACACAAATAGAAGTGGACAACATCGTCAATGTACGTACTGTAAGCTTGACTACACGTGGAGATGATGAAATGTAAAATAATAACTACAAAAACAATTATTTTACAGCATGTTTGTAATTTTAATTCAGACGAATAAAAGAGCAAAGTAATTCCTATAAAAGGCGCTGTTTACCTTAGAACCTCAGAAAAATATTACATTGTAGAATAACGTTAGCCTTGACATTAAAAAAAAAATCTCTTAATAACTTTATTCGAAAAAAAAAACTTCTTTTGTTCGTCGCCATAATGGAATTTTCAGTAATAAGAGCTGATTGGCTAAGCGAAGTAAGCCACCAAAAGAGAAACAATTAAATTAATTGTATCAAAATCTTATCACGAAAAAACCCATCAAACTTGTAGGATGTGGGATAGTTTGTATATAGATGAAGTGAAGATTATGAAGAATATTTTCCCTTTAATCTCTTGAGATTTGAACTCATTGCCTTTTTTTAAATTATATCACTTATGATTGGACCTGTCAATTTTAAATCTTGTTTAAACTGATTTAATCTATGTTCAATTAATTTTTTATTTCTCCTTTGTAGATGGAGTAAAAGATGCTGACAATGTTTTTTTCGAAGCTCTAAACTGAAATACATTTAAAAAATTTAAGGGAAGAACTAATATTAAAAAAGTATATATGACCGTGGTAGGAAACATTCATGTAAATAAAAGTCATTGGATCGTATACTTTTATATTAATTGGATAAATTATTAGCCAAATTAATCATAAAGTTAATTAAAACGTAAGTATCGAGGTATAAGAGCAGGGGGTATAAGATTCTAGATCTATACTAAATTATAAATTACTATTATAAATATATCTTATTCGGATCGTTTCTGTCAATTTTAAACATTGTTAAACTAATTAAAACAGCACAGACAATCTGCAAATACAGTGTGTTGAAGCGAAATGACACTTAACAATTCCTGTTTTATCAATGTAAAAAGGTAGAGGCCAACTATGGCAATAAATGAGTACAAAATTAACAGTATAATACGTCCACTTCTGTAGAACTTGCTGCCTCGATCTTCGTACTTAAATATAACTTCAAAACTATATTTATCTAAAAGATAGGCTTTTGGGTTCAATGATGGGAAAGAAACAATTGAGAATGATGCGCTTAAAATTATCATAGATGTCTGCGGGTATATTTACAAAACTCTCAAAATTTTTTATTTCAAAATAACCCTATATATTATGAATTTGTGTTTACAAGCAAGAGTTTTGGAATGGTTCCAGAAATAAGTTCGACAGTTTGGATTCGTATAACCTGTACGCCAGGCAAGGGTTTGGCGCTTATAATTTACCTTCTAGGGCAAATTTAATAGGTGATATGTAGATTGCATTGCGGAAGTTTCGTTCATGGAGGAAAACTAAGCCTGACTAAAGCATGAAATTTCATGCATATTTTTGCGATTTTTATCGACTAAGCACGGTATGTGATATTCTGTCCATTTTCTGGTTTTGTTTCTTATGGTTTTGTTCCTTATGATGTTTCGTTTTTAGGTTTTGTTCCTTAATATATATAAACAATCCTATAATTCATCCCTACTTCAGTTACCATAAGCTCATTACAAATGAGTAAACGTTGTAGTACAATTCTATTGCAGTAACTGAACTTAGTATTTCACTATCATTGGAAACGTACATTTTATTACATTTCAATGGCATTGGGAAGGATATCTTAGTTTAATATATTTAATTTTTTTAAGGTTGTTTTTTTTTTCATTTTTTCAAATGAAAGTGTACTTCTATTGAGTGAATAGTAACAAACGGTTATTTCTTTTATATATTTTCAAAATATTTATTAACACTATCAGATCTTACAGCTATTTTACCAAAATGAAAACATTGTGGTAATTACTGGAAGGGTTAAACTTTGATTTTTTTTTTTTACCTCTTGAGTTAAACCTACCATCTTTTTAATAGTGAGATTATCATTATCAATCCTGATTCGTTTCCGATGTCGGGCCGTAAAGTACCACGAAGATTCTTACAACAAGGAAGCCAGCACATTTTCCAATCTTGGTTCTTCCTTTAAGTAATCGGATTTCATCCTCTGAAAGGTTGTCTGACATCTTCTTTACCTCCCCATTTCAAGCAGTCCCAGGGAAGGAGGAACAAATGAAGGAAAGCCTAACGCTGGATTGGCTGCAGTAAACGACTCCCCATCTGACAACAAGATCAATCGGAGATAATCCATTGGGGTAAAATAGGAAGAAGTAGTAGAAAAAAAAGTAAAGACAAAATCCTGAGAACAGAAAGAGTGGAGCTGGATGCAGAGGGTCGATATAAAAGAGGCACTGGTGGGAAAAAAAAAGAGCTTGTTTTCGTGTGACTTGATTCATCTGCAACCTGCTATCCAAATGAGATTGGAATCGATTAATCAGACACTTAGGGTAGAAGCGAATTGATCAAAGAATTACTTTTTCGTCGAGTTTACGTTGGCTGGATCTAAGTTGTCGTCGTTTAGAAGAAGATTTTCAGAGAAACTAAATCCAAGACATTCTCCAATTAAGTAAAAAAGAAGTGGAATGTGTACTATTAATAAAGGTAATTAAATTAAAATTTAATTACTCTTATTAGTAGTATGAAATTAATTTCTAGGTGAAATTTAATTTTAATTTAAGTTTTCGTCGCATAATTTGTAATAAAGATGGAAATTCTACAGATAGCACTCAAGCACTTAGTAGTTTACGTCGTTTATGCATGTTATTTTAGAGTAAAAATATTGGATAGGATAAATAAATTAATTGTTTTGTTTTACTGTAGTTATTGGTGAATTTGATTTTTGGACTGTAGTAAGTTTAAATATTCTACATGTAATAATTATTTTTAACACAGCGCAATTTAAAATAAATAAATAAGTAAAGACGTTTGAGGCTCTAAGTTGTTGTCATTTAGAAGAAGATTTACGAAGAACGTAAATAGGAGACATTCTCAAATTAAGTGGGAAAGAAGTGAAATAAAAATATACAAACACTTAGTGATTTATGTCGTTTATTAAGGTTATTTTAGAGTAAAAATATATTAAGATAAATAAAGTAATTGTCTTATTTTACTTTAGTTAATGTAAGTTTAATTTTTTTTATTCAAAAAGTTTAAATAATGGATATGTAAAAGTTATCGGGAAGGATATCTTTTCTCAGTTTAATATATTTTCTTTTCGGAAGTAAGATTGTTGTTTTTTTCATTCTTTCAAATGAAAGTGTACTTCTATTGAGTGAATAGTAACAAACAGTTATTTCTTTTATATATTTTCAAAATATTGATTAACACTATCAGATCTTACAGCTAATTTGCCGAAATGAAAACATTGTGGCAATTACTGAAAGGGTTAAACTTCGATTTTTTTTTTACTTCCTGAGTTAAACCTATCATCTTTTTAGGAGTGAGACCATCATTATCAATCCTGATTCGTTTCCGATGTCAGGCCGTAAAGTACCTCGAAGATTCTTGCAACAAGGAAGAAGCAGCACATTTTCCAATCTCGGATCTTCCTTTAAGTAATCGGATTTCATCCTCTGAAAGGTTGTCTGACATCTTCTTCACCTCCACATTTCAAGCAGTCCCAGCGAAGGAAGAACAAATGAAGAAAAGCCTAACGCTGGACTGGCTGCAGTAAACGACTCCCCATCTGATAACGAGATCAATCGGGGATAATCCATTGGGGCTAAAATAGGAAGAAGTAGTAGAAAAAAAGGTAAGACAAAATCCTGGGAACAGAAAGAGGGGAGCTGGATGCAGAGAGAGGGTCGATATAAAAGAGGCAGTGGTGGAAAAAAAAAGAGAGCTTGTTATCGTGTGACTTGATTCATCTGCAACCTGCTCTCCAAATCAGATTGGAATCGATTAATCAGACACTTAGGGTAGAAGCGAATTGATCAAAGAATTACTTCTTCGCCGAGTTTACGTTGGCTGGAACTAAGTTGTCGTCGTTTAGAAGAAGATTTTCGTAGAAACTAAGTCCAAGACATTCTCCAATTAAGTGAGAAAGAAGTGGAATGAGAATGTACTACTAATAAGGGTAATTAAATTTTAATTTAATTACTATTATTAGTAGTATGAAATAAATTAGTAGGAGAAATTTAATTTTTATTTAATTTTTCGTTGCATAAATTGTAATAAAGCTACCAATTCTCAAGATAGCACTTAAATACTTAGTGGTTAAGTCGTTTATTCATGATATTTTAGAGAACAAATATTGAATAAGATAAAGTAATTGTTTTGCTTTACTTTAGTTACTGGCAATTTTTTTTTATTGTATTAAGTTTAAATAATTTATATGTAAAACTTATTTTTAACACAGCACAGTTAAAAAAGAAAAGAAAAATAAAGACATTTGATGATATAGTTTTTATTTTTTCTATAAGAGGCAAAAGTGAAAAAAAAGAGAGCTTGTTATCATGTGACTAGATTCATTTGAAACCTGCTCTCCAAATCAGATTTGAATCTGTTATTGAGAATGTACCACTAACAAGGGTGATTAAATATGGTGAATTGTAATTTAATTTTTTGTATTTTCGTTACATAATTTGTGATAAAACTGCATATCCTCAAGATATTATTCAAATACTTAGTAGCTGTATGTCATGTTTTGTCTTGTCTTGTTATTTTAGAGTAAAAATATTGAATAAGGTAAATAAAATTATAAGTGTTTTGGTTTACTTTATTTACTGGTAAATTTTGTTTATTTTTTTATTGTAATAAGTTTAAATAATCTATAAGTAATATTTATTTCTAACAAAATCCAATTAATAAGTAATAAAAAAAATAATAAATACATTTGAGGTTCTAAGTTGCCAGTAAGAATAAAATTTACAGAGAAACTAAATAATTCGCGAAATAAGTGAGAAAAAAATTGGAATGAGAATTTACTATTAATAAAGGTAATTAAATACGTCAAATTTTTAATTTTAATTTATGTTTTCATTACACTATTTATAATAAAGCTGCAAATTCTGAAGTTAGTACACAAAAAAATAGTGGCTTTATGTAGTTTTTCATTGTTTTTTTCAGATTAAAAATATTGAACAAAATAAATAAAATAATATATGTTTTGGTTTAGTATAGTTACTGTAAATTTGAATTTTTATTACAATAAATTTAAATAATCTATACGTATTATTTATTTTTAACAAAGTTCAATTAATAAATAAAATAAAAATAAATACTAATGAGTTCTAAGTTGTTGTCGGTTAGAAGAAGATTTACAAGCTAATAACGAGAAAATTTTCAAAAAATTAAAAACTGACAGAATTAAGAACATACTACTAAAAGCAAAATTGAAGTTGATAAATATTACTATTCCTATTTCCTAAATATTCCAATTCCTACTTCTGAGTATTGCTTTTTTTAATAGTTTGATATCTTGTATTTAAACAACAAATTGTTAGAAAAGTATACAACAAACCTGCAATTTCTGTGTTATGAGGAATTTAAATATCGAATAAGATATTTAAAATAATAGTAATCTTTTAATAATAAATTTTAACTTCTGTTGAAGTTTAATTTGCCAATTTAATGCATTTTTAATAGAGTTTAGTTAAAGTTTTAAGCAAATAATTAAAGCATTTGAGTATTTAAGTGATTATTTTAGAATTTACAGAAAAATTAAATAAAAGAAATTCTTTAAATGACTGAAGATAAAATACGAATTTGACACTAATAAGCAATTTTAAATTTGGTGGAATTTAAATTTTTATTTTTAAATATATATCATTTTACATCTCTATATTAATTTGTAACTCAACAGCAATGTTTTAGGATAGTATTCAAAAATTATGCTTTTATATTGTGACATAGAATAAAATTATTGATTATTATAATTAAACCAATAATAATTCTGGTTTATTTTAATATCTTATAACAGAATTCAAATAAGGTAAAAGTAAAAAACAAAGACTTTTGAAGTTAAAATCTTCATAATAATATATATTTGAACAAATTTTTAAACTATCGATACTTTTATAAAGTAACCATAACAATAAGTCAATATAGTTATTTTTTTTTGTTATTAGATAAGAAAATTAACAATTTGAACATTAATATCAAAAATTTATTTTAAAATAAGTTTTTTTTTTTTTTTTTTTTTTTTTTTTTATGAATCATGCCTCTCTATGCTACGTCGTGTATGGGAGAATGGATATAACTATACAAAAATAAGTGTTTGAATAATAAATTTCATTATGAATTGATCTTTTAAATCTGAAAATCTAAACATTAACATTTACTATTGAAACAATAAATATTCATTATTTTCCCATATTTTAATAATTGTTTTTCTTTTGTGAAAATACGAACATAAAAATTTTTTCGAAGCTACATCTAATGCAAATAAAATTACACAATTTAAAAATGCTGTTTAAAATTCAGAAGATAGTAGACTTTCAATTATCCGTAACTAAAACCTTGTCTACTTCCAGCATAGTTATAAATCAGAGGTTTTATCTTTATTATAATATTTCACGGGTTGAGAAAAAACCACGTGCTAAAGGAAATTCTCCTCTAAAGATTCTATCGTTGAACGCTTTATGAGATCAAGAAATAATGATTTTATGTTTCAAACTTCAAACAAAGATAAATTACAAAGTATGCAAATGGGTATTCTGCATACTTAAGAAAATAAAAGTTTTAGCTCACTGGGTTTAAGTTCTCTCAAATTTTGGAAGTTAAGCAAAATAATTAATACTACAATTTTTTATTTTTATTTATTGATAAGTGGCATAAAAATGTGGAAAGGAATTTAAAGTGTATATGCATAATTTTATTTTAATTGAAAATTCATATTTTGATAGCAAAAATTTTTGTATAAGAATACATCATTGTATATTTTTTTAATTTAGAACTTAAAAAATGGCTGTAATATTATAAGGAAATATTTAGTAGCATTTATATTAAAAACTGTAATGTGCAGGTTGTGCTGCTGGATTGTAGCTGGATGTAGTTGGATTGAGATACAATTTTCAGAACACGCATCTTTATTTACACAAGCACAATCACACACATATACAATATTTAACACAGTTAAAGACATGTAATTATAGATTCGTGGAATGATTCCACTCCTAAATCGAAAATAAGGATACTCAGATATGCGCTGGATGCGGGCAAATATATTTCCTCTCCGGGTGATAGTCTGTAGGCCAACTATTGCGCAGAATTGCATTGAATATATTTCCTCTCGGCAGGAGTGATTACAAACTAAACGTTTCTCAGCGGCAGCGCTGGTTGTGCTGTATTGCTCTCAGGTGAGAGTCTCCAGGCCTACTGACTGCTTCTTCTGAATGACACAGGATATGCTCTTGCAGTGCTTAGGAAGAAGCACGGTTACAAAACGAATTATTATATTATAATTTGATTTTATTAAATAATTTGTTTGAAAAACTTTTAGATAGTCATTTATGGTACTGACACAAAGCAGGATAATGGAAAAAATATGTTATTACTGTAAAAGATGATAAAATTACATGTAGTTAATAATTTGCTTTTAGTATAATTAAATGTAGTTTGTATATTGACATTTGATAAATTTAATGTGGTATAAATAATCATGTTCAAATTTCTTTCTTAATTCTTAAGTTAAATTATAAATATATTTTTAATAACGCATACAACTAAAATTGTAAGATTTACATTTAGTTAAATTAATTTATTTGTCTATATCAGAAATATCATTTGATTTTAGTAATAACATTTTATACATAAAACATATATAAAAGTTATAAAATAATTTATCATCCTCATAAAGATAAAACAAATTTAAAAATCTATATCTCCACTTAATAAACAGACTGTCCTTATTCTGAAATTACTCACGGCAAATTAAAGTGTTTAAGAATTCATAAAGCATTCATCGCCCAGGTCGTAAATACGACTAATCAGATCCACAATCTCCAAATTGTAGTTTTCCCATACCTTAGCGCTCCAAAGTAAACGCTTTATTTCGTACCATCCCTCTCGCTGAAGGGATGACAGCAAGGGCTCTGAGGACTCTTGCTTCGGCCAATCTCGCTAATTCCCCATTAAGTGTGGCTAATAGCCAGAAACTCTTCAGCTGCATTCGGCCACTTTACGACTTTGGTGCCTCAGGCTGAATAATTTGAAGGGAAATTGAAACGGATTAAGTTGAAAAGTCTTGATAGAAGGGAAGGCTCAGGCAAAGGATTGAATTTTTAGTGGTCTATTTTAAAATCAGCTTTATATAAATACATATTTTTCCACATAAAATTTATAAATTACCATTTAAACCATTGCTTTTAAATACTGCTTATTTATTAATTTTATATATATTTAAACAATATGTGATGTGTAGAATAAGATGATAAATTTTCTTTGTATTTTTTTTTTGTTTCTTTTAATTTACGTATTTTATATTAATATTAGAAATTTTAAATTAATGTTATAAATTTCTTACTTTAATAGAAAATGATAAATTAAAATAAACAAAAGAAAAACATAAAGAGGTTTAATTATTTTTATATGTTTTTATTGTTGATATTGTGTCAAAAACATTCAAACTCATTCATAACAGGTATTGTTTAAATGTATATGAAAATAATATTACTAATTTTAATATAAAATAGGTAAATTAAAAGAAAAACAAATACAAAGAAAAATACTTATTTTATTCTATATAACACATATTGTTTAACTATATATAAAATTAATGAATAAATTATATCGTAAACGAAGCGTTTAAAACTCAATTACATATAGGAAGATAAATATTTTTATCACGCTGCTTTTAAAGTAGAGCTATAGGAATTCTATCCCTTGCCTCAGCCTTCACACCCATCAAGACATTTCCACTTAATCCGTTTCAATTTCCCTTCAGAATATTCGGCCTGATGTATCAAAGTCGTAAAGCGGCCAAATGCAGCTGAAGAGTTTCTGGCTATTAGCCACACTTTATGGTCAATTACCGAGATTGGGTGAAGAAATAGTCCTCAGCTCTTGCTGTCATCCCTTCAGCGAGAGGGATAGTAGGAAACAACGCGTTTACTTTCGCGAGCTAAGGTATGGAAAACTGCAATTTGGAGATTTTGGATCTGATTAGTCGCATTTACAACCTGGGCGACAAATGCTTTATGAATTCTTAAAAACTTTAATTTGTTGTGAGTAGTTTCGTAATAAGAACAGACTGTTTATTAAGTGGAGATTGAGCTTTTAAAGTTGTTTTATGATTATGAGGTCAATAGATTTTTTTATAAATTTTTTGTAAAGAATCAAACCATATGCCCTCTTTTTCTATCTTATTTTGTTATTTATATACAAGAAAATAATTGCAATTTTTATGTCGTTTAAATACATATAAAATCAATATATGTTATATTATATTATATTTAATTTACCTATTTTGTTTAAAAATAAGAATTTATAAAAATTTTGCTTGATTATAGCAGTTGGCTAAATACTTTGGAATAATTTGTATATGTTTTAATATCCTACGTGCAGTTTTATTCTATATATGGTATATAAAGCTGTTTTTGCAGTTATTTTAGTGTCTCATTTTATTAAACAAATTTTGTATTGATAAAAAAATATTTATTACATCACAGAGTTAAAAGAAATATTAAAAGAAAGTGAGTTTCTATAGAATACCATTTAGAATTCAATCTGAAAAAAAAATAAAAATCAAATGAAATATATGTATTTAAATCTGAGAATTAAATAAAAGGGGGTGCGGGTTTCCTAGACTGTTATCCATTTTTTTTTCTTCATTATCTATTCAAAGTTTTATTCAGAAAAAGAAGGGTTTGTTAAAAATTACCGATTCTTAATGTATTAAATGTATATATATATGTATTTATATGTAGAAACTTAAAAAGTCCTACATATAAATACGGACGACTTAAAGCAGAAAAAGAAAATAAAATCATACAAAACAGTTTACTATAGCCACAAAATAAAAACGAACTTAACAATACTTTTTGTCCATCTCATAAATATTTAGTTCTGATTGTCAAAGTACTTTCAGGAAATTAAAGTTTTCTGGAATTTATAAAGCATTTATCGCCACGGTCGTAAACAAAACTAATCGGATTCAATGACTCCAAATTGCCATTTCCCATGCCACGGCAATCGTAAGTGAGCTCTTTGTTTCGTATTCTATCTGTTACTACAAGGATGAAGGCAAGTACTGTGGATTCTTGATTCTGTCAATCTAGCTAATTCCCCTATAAAGAGTCGGTTAACAGCCTAAAACATCTACATTTGCATTTGATCACTTTAGGACTAATGATTGCCTCACTAATGATTTTAAGCGGGAAATTTAAACGAAGTAAAATGTTTGCTAGTATATATGCTTCTACAAAATATGCTTATGTATGTCTATGCATTTATACGTAGGAACTTAAAAATTCCTACATATAAATAGATGCTACATTTCCGTATCGTATAGGATTTAACCCGGAAAACCGACACCAGGTAGTCCGACTAACTAAGCATGATGGCGGACGTCACAAACACCATCGAATCTCCACGTTTTTGAAACAATGTCTACAACGTAGCTGCCTGCGGATTGAACTTCGGCCTTATTACTCACCAGTGGTTCACGTTGCCACTGAGCCACAAGTCGAGATGGGCTTGACAGTTGAAGGCAAGATTTTGAAAATATGATCTAAAAAAGGACTTGAAGATTCATGTAGGAATCATTTTTTAATTAATTTATATTGCTGGAAAGGAAAAAGTATTCTTTGTTAACGAATTACGACACTCTAAAATTTACCGCAACTATATTTATTACATAGAATCCTCTCATATGTGTGCCTCTACACTTACCTCTTCCTCTATAACAAGTCTCGCTCTCTGTCTTCTTTGCAAACTCACTCTCTTAATTAAATTCTGTTCGCAGTTATACTTATATTATGAATATTTACATTCATCATATATGTAAATTTTATGCATATATGGAAATATTATACATATTTACTTCTCTGCATATTTACGTAGAGAGCACTTTTATTGATATGCCAAATATTGGGCAAGTCCCTGATAATTATTTATTATACTGTTATCATTTGTTATTTTATCATCATCCCTGTTATCAGTTATTGTTACCTGTTATCATTTGTTAAATTAGCTTATAGACTGCCTATTATTTGGCAAGTGTTTATAACTAAACATATTTATTTACACTAAATTTTGTATAAAGTGGGTATTTTATTTTCATTAATAAATTTCTCTTTATTAGCGAGGTAGTATTTTTTTTTCTTTTACTTAATCGTTAAAACTTCAATTATTCCATTTTTACTTTAAATTAGAATACTTCAAAAAAGATTCATTATCATGGTTGAATAATTGCACAAAAATATTTTAAAATTCATCGTAAAATTTCATTTAACGTATGTTTATTTTCATACATAAAATTTGATTATGTTTAATATTAAGAGTTCTGGAGTCTTGTTTATTGCTTTATAACTTTTAAGTGCTTATTTTTTTAAATTATTTTTAATCCAAAAATATCATTAATATTAATCGATATGTATTAGATTACAGAATTTCCGCGTACTAATTTTACCAAAATAAAATAATGAAAAAAAGCAGCTGATTTATAATTCACTTCTTCGATAATTTGAGAACTTCAAAGGAAAAAAAATATATCTACAAGAGAAAATAAGAAGAAATTAAATAAAAACTTTGAACAAGTAGTTAATTAATTTTTAATAAGCGAAGGTCTTTAAAAGAAAATCATAAACATCTTTTTTTTTTGTTTCTGTTGTTGTTTGATGATTAAACACGAAGGGTGCTTGCAAGAAGTGCTTAAATTAAATATTAGTTGGTGTCACGTGAGTCAATGTTATGGCGAAAAAATGAGTTTATTACTTCTAGCTGACAAGGAACATCTGTCATCCATTATGAGTGTAATTGGGGTTCAAAATTTTGAAAGCATTTTTAGACATCTATAAAAACATGAAAATTATGACGAATTAAGTATAAAATAAAGAAACATTAATACAATTTTTAAGAATCAAATTGCTACAATAATTTATACACACTACAAAATGCTATAAAAATTTATAAACACAAAATGTTTACCAATTTAAACACATTACAAAATGTTTTACTACTTTATATACACTACAAAATGCTTCACTAATTTTATAATTTAAACACAAAAATGTTTTAATAATTTATACACATTACAAAATGCTTTACTAATTTATACACATTGCAAAATGCCTTACTAATTTATCCGCATTACAAAATGCTTAAATAATTAAACATATTACGAAATGCTTAAATAATTAAACATATTACGAAATGCTTTACTAATTTTTACACATTACAAAAAGCTTTAATAATTTATATACACTACAAAATTCTTTAGTAATTTATACACACTACTAAATGGTTTACTAATTTCTATACCCTACAAAATGCTTTAATAATTTATGCACACTACTAAATGCTTTAAAAATTTATACACACTACAAAAGTTTTCATAATTTACACACACTTCAAACGATTTAATAAATTATACATACTATAAAGGGCTTTAATAATTCATACATACTATAAAATGCTTTAATAATTTATGCGCACTACAAAATACTCTAATTATTTACACTACACTACAAAATGTTTTAATAGTTTATACATAATACAAAATGCTTTCATAATTTATACACACTGCAAAATGCTTTACTAATTTATACACATTATAAAATGCTTTACTGATTTATACAGACTTCCAAATGCTTTAATACTTTATATCTAATATAAAATGCTATAATAATTTACACACACTACGATGTGCTTTTATAATTTACACACACTACAAATGATTTAATAAATTATACATACTACAATATGTTTTACTAATTCATACACACTATAAAATGCTTTAATAATTTATGAACACTACAAAATGCTTTAATTATTTACACCCCATTACAAAATGCTTTAATAGTTTATACACGCAGTTTTTATTTATTTTTTTCTGTATGAAAATTTACTACTGAACTGGCAGACATGCAGCATAAAATGAGTGCATCAAGGGGTTCTACTACATTAACTAAACATCTCAATTTATAAGGAAATATTCAAAGATAATTATTTAGGAAATAAGTCGTCTAATCTCCGCTAATCCTTAAACCAAACAAAAGCACTTCCTAGCCTACTCATTTATCTTACCCATCTTTTTCATAAATATGAAAGATTTCCCATTGGCACTGCTTTTTTAAATTTCTACTGATTGATACAACACGTTATCCAAGACGCTTTACTTTTATAATTGTGTAAGGATAAATTTTAACATATTTTTAATGCAGATTTATATGTAAGTAACCCTTTCAACTTACATATAAATCTGCATTAAAAATATCTTAAAATGTATAATTCTTTTAACAGTTTTATGTAAAGATTATATAAATTTAAAAAGGTATAATTTAATTTATCGCTTCATTACACTATTATTTGTTAGGTGAGACACATTCGTAATAAATTGCGCTACATGTGGTCCAGGGGTATAGTGCATGCTAGCGTGTAGCGTGTTGTAATACACTGATGGTTATCATTGCAGGAAAGAGGATGTTGTATGGTGATTGTGAGATCGTTTGTATAGCATATCTCATCAATAGTCAAGCAGTTTGTTGAGAGTTTTCGAGATTTTCTCTTATACGAAAGGCAATAATGGGGGACTTTTCCCTAAATATCGTTTTGAAAGGTTATATCCTCTCATCATTGCCCCTTTGGTGGGTTTTTCGTATCATATACGAAATCCATTCTAAGAACAAAAATCTAATATTTTATTCTAAAATTTAATAGTAATTCTATTTTTAATTTTAATAAAAGTAGAATATTATATAAAACACTTATTGATATTCCTCGAAATGTAATTTTTTTTTAATCCAAAAAAGTACTTCTAATTTCAGAATTGAATTTCATAATTTTTGAATTATTAATATATTTTATTCCCCTCTCTAAGTATTGCCGTAGGTAAGATTACTATTCTATTACGATTCAATGGAAAAAAATAAATTGTGTTAAAAAAAGATTAATACTTATGAATAAATTAGAAGATTAAAAAAGAAAAAAAAAAGATTTAAAAAATATTAGTGGTAAAATAATCTGGGCTTACAAAATCTGTATTAAGTGATTTTAAATGAATTTCAAAAAGTTAATTGAACATTAAAATTATTTATCAGAAATTCTAACGTAACTACAAAATATCACCCCATTATAAATAGCTACTACATTATTAAATTTATTGAAAATTTAAAAGAATTGCTTATCATAAAATTTCACTAACTATTTTCATTTGCTATTCTATTCTAAAAATAATATCTTATATATCTACTCAGAAATGAAATGGATTTAAGTATGATAAATTGGTGTGTTGAAAAAAGTTGGTCATTGTTTTATATCTTGTTACAAATCTTTTAAGTTTGTCCCAGAGGTGCAGAGGTGCCAATTTAGAACTTTCGAACGAACTTACGAATCGAATGTTTGAAACGGACGAACTCTTAAATAACAGAATCCGATGCCTTCGCGTCAGCCTCTTCCTAATTTCCAGAGTTTAATTAATTTACTTTAGGATCTACGGATTCGTCGTTCATATCTCTGACATATACAAAATAGATTTTCGAACTTTGGCTTTTAATTGGTCTCTTACCTTTTTAAAATCTAATATGCAGTACACCGGATTATTATATATCCATAATTTTTTTTTATTGTTGTTGCTCAAATAATATCATTAACTATCGTTTTTTTAGAAAAATATATTATCTAATTAATTAGACGTTTGTTATATTAGTTGCAGTTGAGATATCCGGTTACTATAAAAGAATGTCTATGTTCCACTGGATTCTGCTTACGCCTTGGAAACGGACAAAGTTGTAAGCTCAAATATTATTCTGTTAAAACTTCAGAAGAAAGGTGTGAACTACGTTTAAATTCCTAAAATTTTGCTGGCAAAACGAAGAATTACAGTAACAGATTATCGCCATGCATCCTGATTAACGTTGAAACTGCTGCATATCTGCCTTACTAATGGTTAATAAATAAGATCAAAGGGCGTGACATTCAAAAACAAAATTCTACCATAGTATAATGTAATGAGTTATAAAAAAAACTGTTAAAGTAATATATAATTGAATTAATAATTTTTAATATACATATATCCGTATGTGGCAACAGATTTTTATATATACATGAATACTTATATACATACATATATACACCTCTAAACTCCAGAAGAGTATCCAAACCAAAATATCATTCCTAAATTTTAAAAATAATGGCAAAATGAAGTGGCAGTATAGCAGGTTACCGTGGTACACTCTGAGTAACTTTGAATCTGCTACAAACGGCGAATAAATAAGATCAAAGTTTTGACATTGAAAATCCTCTTTCTACTAAAGCATTTATTGCAATGGGAACTCTAATGTCATGAGCTATTAAAAAAATAAATAGAGTGTTAAAGTAAAAAGAAAATAAATAAATAAAAAAGATTCCATATACATATATTCATATATAGCTTTATACACTGAAGTGACAAAAGTCATGGGATACCTCTTAATATCGTGTCGGCCCTCCTTTCGTCAGGCGAAGTGCAGCAACGCGACGTGGCATGGACTCAACAAGTCGTTGGAAGTCTTCTGCAGGAATATTGAGCCATGCTGTCTCGATAGACGTCCATAATTGTGAAAGCGTTGATGGTGCAGGATTTTGGGCACGAACAGACCTCTCGATGATGTCCCATAAATGCTCGATGGGATT
>BPLQ01012739.1:0-96967 GCA_021605075.1 Caerostris darwini
GAGGTTTGTTTGTTTGGTGCTCTGGGTTCTATCAAAACAATGAGCAAGATGATATAAAGTTCAGCTGTGTTTGCCGGTTGCGATGAGCGTCTTTTGAAGAAGTTACCCAAGATTGCAAGCGCTTTACCAACGATAGCGGGATAGCTATTAAACAATGAGCAAGATGATATAAAGAACCCAAAGATTAGAACCCAAAGATTATATTCCGTCTTTGAAATAGTTATCACAAGATAAATGCAAACGCTTTACCAACGATATGGAGGTTTGTTTGTTTGGTGCTCTGGGTTCCATCAAAACAATGAGCAAGATGATATAAAGTTCAGCTGTGTTTCGTTTGAGCCTTTCTTCATATAGCTCTGATGTAGAACCCAAAGATTCATATATTCCGTCTTTGGAAGAAGCTACTCAAGATAAATGCAAGCGCTTTTACCAACGATATGGAGGTTTGTTTGTTTGGTGCTCTGGGTTCTATCAAAACAATGAGCAAGATGATATAAAGTTCAGCTGTGTTTCGTTGAGCCTTTCTTCATATAGCTCTGATGTAGAACCCAAAGATTCATATATTCCGTCTTTGGAAGAAGCTACTCAAGATAAATGCAAGCGCTTTACCAACGATATGGAGGTTTGTTTGTTTGGTGCTCTGGGTTCTATCAAAACAATGAGCAAGATGATATACCAACGAAAGTTCAGCTGTGTTTCGTTGAGCCTTTCTTCATATAGCTCTGATGTGTAGAACCCAAAGATTCATATATTCCGTCTTTGGAAGAAGCTACTCAAGATAAATGCAAACGCTTTACCAACGATATGGAGGTTTGTTTGTTTGGTGCTCTGGGTTCTATCAAACAATGAGCAAGATGATATAAAGTTCAGCTGTGTTTCGTTGAGCCTTTCTTCATATAGCTCTGATGTAGAACCCAAAGATTCATATATTCCGTCTTTGGAAGAAGCTACTCAAGATAAATGCAAGCGCTTTACCAACGATATGGAGGTTTGTTTGTTTGGTGCTCTGGGTTCTATCAAAACAATGAGCAAGATGATATGCAAAAAGATCAGCTGTGTTTCGTTGAGCCTTTCTTCATATAGCTCTGATGTAGAACCCAAAGATTCATATATTCCGTCTTTGGAAGAAGCTACTCAAGATAAATGCAAGCGCTTTACCAACGATATGGAGGTTTGTTTGTTTGGTGCTCTGGGTTCTATCAAAACAATGAGCAAGATGATATAAAGTTCAGCTGTGTTTCGTTGAGCCTTTCTTCATATAGCTCTGATGTAGAACCCAAAGATTCATATATTCCGTCTTTGGAAGAAGCTACTCAAGATAAATGCAAGCGCTTTACCAACGATATGGAGGTTTGTTTGTTTGGTGCTCTGGGTTCTATCAAAACAATGAGCAAGATGATATAAAGTTCAGCTGTGTTTCGTTGAGCCTTTCTTCATATAGCTCTGATATAGAACCCAAAGATTCATATATTCCGTCTTTGGAAGAAGCTACTCAAGATAAATGCAAGCGCTTTACCAACGATATGGAGGTTTGTTTGTTTGGTGCTCTGGGTTCTATCAAAACAATGAGCAAGATGATATAAAGTTCAGCTGTGTTTCGTTGAGCCTTTCTTCATATAGCTCTGATGTAGAACCCAAAGATTCATATATTCCGTCTTTGGAAGAAGCTACTCAAGATAAATGCAAGCGCTTTACCAACGATATGGAGGTATAGTAAGCCATCAAAAAGCGCTTTCAGGAATGGACATTCAATAAGTCTTCATCTGATATGGGAACCGATGTTATGGTGTATTACTGAAATAAATATTTGGATAAACAAGGCAGATATATGCTTAAAAGTATACTTTACTAGTGCTTACTATTGTCTAGCCATATGTAGACTGCATCAATCAATTTATACTACATATATCCATTTTTTCTATATATATTTGTATGCAGAAAAAAGTTTTCTTTGAGAGATCTTGTTACTTTAATTTTTTGAATAGCTTTCGTTTATTGAAATAATTTACTTTTCCGCATATTTAAAATGTGCGTGAGAATAATTCCATATCTAAAGAGACCATCCATATATGTAGACTGCATCTATCCATTTCTCTTTATATATTTGTATTCAGAAAAGAGTTTTCCTTTGAGGAATCTTGTTATTTTAGTTTTTGAATAGCTTTAGTTTATTGAAATAATTTACTTTTCCGTCTATTTAAAGTGCGGGAGGAAGGGGGGTACGAGGTTGATGGCCGAGTGGCTAGCGCTCTGATGCTCAGTACCACAGATTTTGGATTCGAGTCCCGGCGGTGTCATAGATGTTTGTATAGTGGTTCGAAATCCACTTTAAACCGTAGGTTCCGGTCTGGCATGATCGTAGAGCGTTGCGGAGGTATTATTACTCCGTGTCCGTAGCTGATCTTCAAGCTACACGCACCTCCTGGGTAGTGCTAAGTGAGTAACGTCGGTGCAGCGCTTGCCTTAAGGCATCAAAGGAAACTGTCTAAGTGTTTGTCAGCTGCATTAGAAAAAAAATATTTAAAGTGCGCATGAGAAAATGTCCATATTTAAAGAGACTATGCATATATGTAAACTACATGTATCCGTTTAGACTACATCTATTCATTTTTTTCTTTTTATATTTGTATTCAGGAAATAGGAATTCATATACCTTTGAGGTATCTGGTCACTTTAGTTTTTGAATAGCTTTAGTTTATTGAAATAATTTACTCTTCCGTTATAAAGAAGCCATTGCAGCTTCGTATGTGCTGCATTGCCACAAAAACACTTTAAGTGCGACTTAAATAAATATAAACATTAAACAAACACATTAAAGTGTGAACTTCCTCTGACATTGTTCAATTGCAAGCATTTTTATAAGCCATGACATTAAGTACTATTTTGGTGGAAAACTTAATGGTCCTGTCTTTACTCAAATGGTCCTTTCAAGGTTGGAGTTTTTTTACCCCTTTTAGACATAATACTTGAAGGATGATCTCAGAAGGCAGAGTTTTTTCTATTTTCCCATATTTTTATGTTGTAATCGATGTTATCTGAATACGATACAACGATACTTGAAAGATAGTTTCAGAAATAAGCGTTTTTGTACTTTCATGTATTTTTTTGTACTGAGTAAGTTTTTATCTTTTAAAAAAATTCATGAAATAGAAAGACTGTAGGGCAGACTGTCTAACCTGCGGTCTGAAATTTATTTAGTATACTGATCTTTATATCTATACATTTATATCTTTATATCTATATCTATATCTTTATATCTTTTTGGTATTTAAATACCAACTTGCACTTCATATTACTTCTTACCTCATATTACTTGCACTTCAAGATATATTACTTCAATGATTAAAATAGTAGTCTAAATGGACAGACTCAGCAATAAAATAGCATATTGCATACCTATATTTATAAAATAACAAAATGCATATTTATAGCTTTTTAATAAAAAAGGTTATAAATATATATATATTTTTATAGCTTTTTATTTATAGCATATTTATAGCTTTTTAATAAAAACGCTATAAATATGCAATTTCTAAAAAAATATATAAATGATGTTTCTTATACGTTGTAAAATGTAATCTAAACCAGGGGTGGCCAACCCAAATGATCTTGCTGGCCACTTTGAAAATGCATCCTAACTCTGCGGGCCGCTTATAAAATTACATATCCCCATATTAGATTTATACCCACTATAGACATTTTTTGGAGTAGAAAATTGAAAAATATTGAATCATTATTATTATGTTTACTATTATTCTTACATGTAAATATAGATAATATAATAATAATGATAGTAACGGCCATTGTAAAGATATAAATAATACTAAAAATGAAATATAAAAAAATAGTTTTATATATATAAATATAGTTTTCTTATTTATTTTGTATATTTGATGCAATTGTTACATTTTGATTAATTAAATTCTTTCAACAATGGAAAGTAGTGAGCGTTATTACTTTTTAATTGCGGTTCAAATATCAACAATTTCTTCTGAAATGCTTCGATGCGATTAAATGTAGCAACTATAAAGTTATCTTTTTATTGCAATGAACTCATAACTGTAAACTCATAAATAAAACAGACAATATCTGTCCTATATTTGCAAGAATATTATTTTAAAATCAAAGTTCATTTTTTCTCATAATTTCAACAGTTAATTTTTAAATATATGCATGCACACACAATGTATTTTTTAATGCATTGGTTTTCACTACTTTGGCCATTCTAAAATAAATATATTTTGTAAAAGTGTGATAAATCTCACGGGCCGAAAAAATGTTCAAGGCAGGCCGCGGTTTGCCTACCCCTGGGATAGACAATAGTAAGCACTAGTAAACATTACTTTTAAGCAAATATGCCATTTTGATCCAAATATTTGTTTATGTAATACACCATAAAATCGATTCCCATATAAGATGAAGGCTGATTGGATTCCCATTCCTGAAGGCGCTTTTTTATTACTCGCTAAAGTTTTTGCTTGTCCTTAAATTATCATATGTGTTGTCTGCTAATTTTTTTTTATATTCATTAAAATGCCTTCCATGACAGTATTTTTTCACAAATATGGCTCAAGGGCATTAATAGATTGATCACCCTGCTCTATACAAAACACATAAAAAATCTCGTTGACATATCTTGCAAAAATATTTCAAAATCAATAAGGTTTTGATTAATGATGGTTTGAAATTTTATTTTTAAATCGATATCTTTTAAAATCTACTGTCTTTTTTAAACTTCAACAATTGACATAAACTTCCCATTGAAAATCCTTCTGTGAGCAATACATTTGTAAGCTAAATCAATTCAATATCAATATGAATTTGGATTCTGAAGCTGTTTCATCCATAAATTTGTTCTATTAACAATTTAATATTGAACAATTAAATAATTTCACAACATAATATTAAACAATTTAATATTGAACATTTAAGTAATTTTCAATTTTGTAAACTGTAGTATTTTTAAAAGCATTTGGATAAATTGAGGTAAAGAAGCTTCAGCGAGCATAAATCTCAAACCACTGCCAAGTCAAATTAAATAATTTAAATAGCAATGGCCCTAAAACGGAAAAAAAAATTTCATAATGTTAATTTTAAAATAATGTATCGAAATTAGTCTAAGAAAATACTTTGTAACACAATAAGTTAATTTAGGCTAATATCGCCAGGGATAAATAACTTTTAATATTAAAACTTGATCTGTCCCCTACTAAAAATTTATAACTAGCATATTAATAATACATGTTAATATTAAACTAAAATTTTAAAGCAAATTTATATCTTTACCTTGCTAATTAGAAAATATACTAATAAAGAGCTACAGTAATTCATGCCTTTCTTTTGGACAAGTTATTAGCACAATCATTCAAGTTATTAGCATTCTAAGTAAACTTAATTAACAATTTCAGCATAAAAGAAATATAGAATAGTTATTTATATTAATAATATTATAATTTTATAAAACTTTTATTACTAAAGAAAATATATATAAAATAAAAAGAGCCAGCTAAAAATTCAATCGTAAAAAAAAACATTTCATTAAAAGTATTTGAAAATCATTTTTGAAAAAATGCGTTAAAAAAAATTAACGATTCATTTGTTACTGTTTAAGTCCCCCTTACAGCAGAATGGTAGATTTTGCAGAGTTAGACTGAAGCTTGTTTTATGACTATGATTTGTATTGCGAACGCTAGATAAAAAGGTGGATAACGAGACAAGCAGTATTAGACAAGAGATTTTTATATGACGATGATTTGTATTGAGTAGACACTAGATAAAGTGATGGACAACGAAACAAGCAGTATTAGAGAAAAGATTTTTATATGATGATGATTTGTATTGCGGACACTAGATAAAACGTTGGACAACGAGATAAGCACTATTAGACAAAAGCTTGTTTTATGATTTTGATTTGTATTGCAGACACTAGATAAAACGATGGACTGTGAAAGAAGCAGTATTCGACAAGAGTTTGTTTTATGATGATGATTTGCATTGCGGTCCCTAGATTAAACGGCGGACAACGAGACAAGCAGTATTAGACGAAATAAGCAATATTAGACCAGAGCTTGTTTTATGATTTTGATTTGTATTGCGGACGCTAGATAAAAAGGTGGATAACGAGACAAGCAGTATTAGACAAGAGATTTTTATATGACGATGATTTGTATTGAGTAGACACTAGATAAAGTGATGGACAACGAAACAAGCAGTATTAGAGAAAAGATTTTTATATGATGATGATTTGTATTGCGGACACTAGATAAAACGTTGGACAACGAGATAAGCACTATTAGACAAAAGCTTGTTTTATGATTTTGATTTGTATTGCAGACACTAGATAAAACGATGGACTGTGAAACAAGCAGTATTCGACAAGAGTTTGTTTTATGATGATGATTTGGATTGCGGATTCTAGATAAAAAGGTGAACAACGAGACAAGCAGTATTAGACAAGAGCTTGTTTTATGATAATGATTTGTATTGGGGACAGTAGATAAAACGGTGGACTGCGAAACAAGCAGTATTAGACAAGACATTGTATTATGATGATACAGGGGACTATTTTTTAACATAGATTCCGAACCAATAACAAACATCCATGCCACCGCCAGTGTTCGGGAAAATGTGGTACCAAAGTTCCATGTGGTATGGTATTAAAGGTCCATGTGGTATGTACCAAAGAACCATGTGGTAGCTTCACCAACTGTAGTACCAATAGAAGTCTGGGGTACCAAAGGTCTCCATCTTTAAAGAAACAGTATTGATGCATAATAAAATAGTCAATGCATGAGAAACCTTTCTGATTTGTCATCATGAATTTGTCATCATTAATCATCATGGTGAAAGAAACCATAAATCACATTTTTCAATAGCCCTCTTTCTAAGCGATCCGACACTTACAATGATATTGCCAGATTGCCAAAGCTAAGACATCCGTAATTTAATTTAAAAGAATTCCACGAGTTTATCATTTGTGCCTTGCGCTTAAATCGACTTAGTAACTTAATCCGATGGACATCAATCTTTTCTTAAAACGGAAACCGGAAGATGACATCCTACAAGTGCTTTGTTGTCGGGCAATCAAGAGATTGCGGAATACCCTCCTTAGAAAAACATCCTTGACAGTTGGCGAATAGTGCCGGAATGAAGCGTTCATTGACAATTTCAGCGTGAAGGTTAACTGGATGAGTGATTATAACGAGAAGCCTGGCACTCTAAATGTTTTATTGTTGTGTGATAAGCCACCAAAATAGAAATTTTGCTTTCATCACAAAAAATCTGGTGTGAAAGATTGAATAACAAATAATGAATTTTGTTTCGAGGAAATTCAAGTTATGAAATTTTTTATTTTAAATTTTAATTTCTAGAAATTTTCTAAATAAAATTTTAACAGGAGAAGTATGAACGCAGTAGTGTTCTGTAGTTGGATAGGGGACGTTGTTGAAATAAAAGATCTTATTTTTGTCAAATATTGTCTCATTTTCCTTTTTTTTTTCTCAAATTGTGTGATAAAATAATTGTTAAATTGGAAGTGAATAAACAAATACAGGGGAGTTAAGTTGTAAACTGGTAAATTTAAAGTTGATTAAATTCAGTTCAATTTTAATTATATAAAACAAAATTGCCTTTTTTCATCATATTTAATAACAAATACGAAATATATCATAAATCTAAAGCAATTTAAATACTTTTTTTCTAAAATAGAAAAAGATGTTTATATCTATTATTATATATATCTTCTTCATTGGCATAACAGTGATATGGTGGGCCAATGCAGTCTTCTTTCTGGCAGATTTTGGGATAGTAGATGTTTGCTTTTTTACTGAATAGGGTTACGAGGCCTACGCCCAAAAGTCATATTAGACCCTGACCTACGGTTTAAAGTGGATTCCGACCCACTACAAACATCCATGGCACTGCCGGGACTCGAAACCGAAACATGTTGCACCGAGAGCCGTTTACTGTCCATAAGGCCTCACGTACATATATATGTGTGTATTAATATATATCAAAAAGTAGATGGGAAGTAATTCTGCTAGTTCCATATTATCAGAATAGAAATTTCCTTGACTTGGAATAAGCCTCATACGAAATAACATTGTTTGTAACAGCCTGTGATTACAAATAGCTCGATAAAACTATTCTCAGGATGTTGTAATACATTTCTTTTGAATTTTTGTAAGTATTTCCTTTGGGGGTTTACTTTTTGGTTTTACGGATTTCCTGGATAACATGATTAATGTCATGTTTTGTATAAATGAGCTCATTTCTAACCGTCCAATCTTTTGATAAATGTATTTGTTAAAAGATTTTCGGTTCCGTTGCTGCAGCTTTTGCACATTATAATATATATATATATGTGTGTGTGTGCGGGTGTGTGTGTGTGTGTGTGTATGTGTACATATATATATATGTGTGTGTTTGTATATATATAGATGGATGGGTAGATAGTGATTATAACGAGAAGCCTGGCACTCTAAATGTTTTATTTTTGTATGATACGCCCCCAAAATAGAAAATTTGCTTTCATCGCACAAATCTGGTGGAAAGATTCAACAATAAATAATGAATTTGTTTCGTGGAAATTCAAGTTATGATTCTTTTGTGTTAAGTTTGAATTTCTACAAACTGTAAAAATAGCATTTTTAAAAGGAGTAGTATGAACGCAGTAGTGTTCTATATTTGTTTCATAGAGGCTGTTGAAACAAAGGATTTTACTTTTGACAAAAATTGTCTCATTTTCCTCTTTTGGGCCTCTAATTGGGAATAAAATTATAATTAAATTGAAAGTGAATAAACAAATGTAAATTAGTTATGGTGCAAACAGTTATAAAGTGGTTAATTGAAAGTTAACTTAATTCAGTTAATATCAAGCAAAATTGCCTTTTTCATCATATTTATAAACAAGTACGAAAGGCGTTCAAAACTTAAAGCAATTTAAATATTTTTCTTTTAAAATAGAAAAGGATATTTCTATATATTATTATATATGTCTTTATTGGCACAACAGCCCCATGGTGGGTCAATATAAACTCACTAACCTTCTGGCGCTACAAGGAAGAAGTGAGGGACAAAGGCCGTCTGCCTACTGGCAGATTTCGAGACAGGTTTGGTTTGGTTTGGTTTGTTACTCTACTGTCTTCTTGTATAAGGGGTAAACAGACTACAGTTTAAAGTGGATTCCAAACCACTCACAAACATCCACGCCACCACTAGGATTCTAATCTGAAACATACGGTACCAAAGCCAGAGAGCTAGCCAATTGGCCATTAGACCTGTCAGTTATAGGACCTGAGTAGAGAAGAGAATCAAGTTAAAACCCATCAAAAGAACCATCTTTTTATTACGATATGAGAAAGGAAAAAGGAGTGAAAAAGGTAATATTGATATATTTTTTAAATAATTAATTGTGTTAGTGATTCAAATAATTGGTTGAATACAGGCATTTATTTAATCATTCTTTGTTGCTTTACTAAATCGATCTTGAAAAAGATTCCAAAAAATAACGCGCAGTGGATGACATCATGGCGTTTAAATTTATTTACCCCACTTTGCAAACTTGAAGAGAGCTCTTTCAATCCCAATCTCCTGGCTCGAGAGTGAAGGACAAATTTGCATTTTACAGCGTGACGCCCTCATTCGTCTTTATCACTGTCTCCCGGAGATTTGTTAGCGTCACTTAACCTTTAAATTCAACGAACTATTTCGACTCTCTCTCAATTGGTCTCTGAATAATCTTGAACGATGAACCAAAGTTTGCCATGCTCGTGAGATATAGATTGCTTTTTGGGTTCATTTTCCTCTAAGATCAACATGACTGCAAACGTTAAAATTTTTATGACCGGTTTTTTAACATCCACTCGACAAGTCTTTGAAGTCAAGAGTGACATGCGCGAATTTATTTTGTTTTAAAAGTACGGCTGTCAGGGTGTGTGTCATCTTATATTTCAATTGACAGTTCAGATTAGAAGTGTATTTCTGCTTCAAAAGACCGTTGACTTTGTTGGGAAAATATGCTACCTTGACTTTTTGAAAATCCATTTTGCAAGGTAACTGCACTTGTTATTACTGAGCCACGAGTGGGGCGTTATGTGGTATTGCAAAGTTTGCATAGCAAGTTTGAAATAATGAGTTCAGTTTGAATACGAGAAGAAGAACTGAATCGAGTTTCATTGCCATTAAGAACTTTGGCCGAAATGTCCTGGTTTGAAGAAAGGGATGGAATTCATTAATCTAAGTTGTGATGGTCATCCTCGTGTTCCACTGATGTATGCCACGGACAACCCATGGACAGGTGAACATTGAATCCGGGAATAATTTAGAAGTAAGTACTACACATTTGCGTGTTGTAAGAGAGAAAAGTCGGAAAACCACCACCATCCATATGAGACGCTTTGCACACATTGTCACAACCCTCATCGAATCTTCACATTTCTCATTGCAAAGATACGTGGTATTGCAAAGTTTTAACAGTGTGTTTGAACTATGGAGTTCAGTTTGAATACGAGAAGAAGAACTGAATCGAAAGTTTCATTGCCTTAAGCAAAGTTAAGAGCTTTATCCAAAATATCCTGGATTTGTAGAAGGAAATGAAATCATTAATCTAAGTTGGGATGGCTTAAGAACATTGGTCGTCCTCGTGTTCCACATATATATATGTCAAGAACAATCCATGGACATGCTATAAGATGAAAATATTGATTCGGAAAAAACTTTTAGAAATAATAGCTCGCCTTTGCGTGTTGTAAGAGAAAAAAGCCGAAAAACTACTACCATCGTTATGAGACGCTTTACACATATTGTCAAAACTATAATCGACCCTAACCATTTCTCTTTCGTACTTCAGGCCTCCTTCACGCTAACTCCGCATATTACGAGTGGGGCGTTATGTGGTACTGCAAAGTTTGCAGAGCAAGTTTGAACGAAAGAAGTTCGGTTTGAACACGAGAAGAAGAACTAAATCGAAAGATTCATTGCCGAAACATAGTTAAGAGTTTTGACCGAAATGTCCTGAATTTGTAGAATGAGATGGAATTCATTATTCTAAATTGCGATGGCTTAAAAACATCAGTCATTCTCTTGTTCCACCGATGTATACCACGAACATTCTATGTACAGGTGATAAGAGGAGAACATGGATTCCGATAAAACTTTTAGGAATAACTGTTCGCATTTGCGTGTTGTAAGAGAGAAAAGCCGGAAAACTACCAATATCGTTATGATACGCTTTATACACATTGTCTAAAAAAGAATTTGAATTAAAGAAGTTCAGTTTGAACATGAGAAGAAGAACTGAATCGAAAGATTCATTGTCTAATCAGAGTTAAGAGGCCGAAATGTCATGGATTTGAAGAAGCGGATGGACTCATTATTCTAAATTGTGAAGAGATTGTTCCACTAAAGTATACCACGAATAACCCATGGACAGGTGATAAAAGGAGCACATTGATTTTGAAAAAACGTGTTAGGGGTAATTGTTCGTTATGTGTCGTCGCTCATTTGCATGTTGTAAGAAAGAAAAGCTGGAAAACTACCACCATCGATATGAGACGCTTTATACACATTGTCACAACCGCCATCGAGTCTCGCCATTTCTCATTCGTACTTCAGAACACTAACTGAGCATGTTATTACTGAGCCACGAGTGGGGAATTATTTGATGTTGCAAAATTTGCTCAGTGCATTTGAATTAAAGGAGTTCGGTTTGAACTAAAGAAATTCATTTTGAACTAAAGGAATTCATTTTATACTAAAGGAGTTCAGTTTGAACACGAGAAGAAGAATTAGCAGAAATGTCCTGGATCTGTAGAACGGGATGGACTCATTATTCTAATTTGTGATGGCTTAAGTAACAAAGTTCCTTTATTGAAATAATATTCTCATTATAAAGTAGTTAACAAGATTGTATAGGGATGCGTACAAGGTTGAATACTGTAGCAGTGGAAAAAAATAATAATTGCTTAATATTTACTGATGAAGGTTTGCGTTGGTAAATTAAATTCAAACAGATATAAAACATCATAAAAACTCACTATCTAAAGCTTTAGTTTTGAAGCAGATCGCTGAATGTTTGGGTATCTCATGGTGATAAAAAAAAAATTTTTTTTTAGCTTATTTTTTAACTCTGAAATTTTTCTGTGATCCTTGAAATCTTTTTCACCAAGTCAGCCATTTGGTATGTTAATTGACCATCGTTCACAGATGCGAGATAAGAGCATTTTAGGGAATATACATTACGGATGGTTTTCACACGAATACGTGTTTCTCAGTTTCAAAAAAGAAAGATATCTTCTTCAGTCGATGATTCATTTTATGCTCAGATTCATAAATGAATCATTTCTGGGATTCAACCTTCACGGCTCATTGTCCACGGATGCCTAATCTCAGATACTAGATGCCAAAACAAAACGTCGACAAGGATTTCTTGAATTTTTCTGTTGGAGAAGACCGCGGTTACCCCTTTTTTGCGCGAGTTAAAGTGATTAGCCAATGGCTGTCAACTTTCGCTTCCTAATTTTGTATTCTTTGTAGTATGCCACTGACAATCCATGGGCAGATGATAAGAAGAAAACATTGATTCCGGGAAGACTTTTAGAAGTAACTGCACAGATTTGTATGTTGTAAGAGAGAAAAGATGGAAAACTACCACCATTGATATGAGACGCTTTACACACATTGTCACTGTCACCACTTCCTCATTTATCATTGCAAAGATATGTGGTATTGCAAAGTTTGCACAGCGAGTTTGAACTAAAGGAGTTCAGTTTGAAAACGAAAAAAAACTGAATCGAAAGTTTCATTGCCTAAAGAAAATTAAGAGCTTTGGCTGAAATGTCCTGGATGTGAGAAAGTGAATAGACTCATTATTCTAAATTGTGATGGCTTAAGAAACAACGTTCCTTTACTGAAATAATATGATTATAAGGTGGTTAACAAGATTGTGTAGAAATTCGTACAAGTGTGAATACCATCACATTAGAAATATATCATTGATCAATATTTACTAATGAAGGTTTGTTTTGTTAAATTAAATCCAAACAGATGTTAAGCATTATAAACACTCCCTATCTAAAACTTTATTTTTGATGCAGAACACTGAAGGCTTAAATATCTCATGGTCTTTTCATACTTATGAAACAACTTTCATGTTGACAGATGACTAATTTTCAAAAAATAAATAAATAATAAAGACATCCAAAATTTTTTTTTAAACTAATTTTTAAATAGTCAACGCTGCAATTTTTCTACGATCTTTGAAATCTTCTCCAAATACAGTCAAGTCGGTATGTTAATTGACCATTCCACAGATGCGAGATAAGAGCGTCTTAATATATATGGAATATACATTTCGTGTGGTTTTAACACGAATCCGTGTTTCTCAGTTTCAAAAAAAAAAAAAATTCTTCTTCAGTCGATGATTCATTTTATGCTCAGATTCACAAATGAATCATTTCTGGGATTCAACCTTCACGCCTCATTGTCTACGGATGCTTAATCCTAGATACTAGATGCCAAAACAAAATGTCTGACAAGGACTTCTTGAATTTTTCTGTTGAAGAGGACCGCGGTTACCCCTTTTTGCACGAGATAAAGTGATTAGCCAATGGCTGTCAACTAACGCTTCCGAATTCTCAAGAGAGACAAATGTGTGTTGACTGAGGAAGGTGTTTGCGTTTCTTTTCTTTTTTCTATTTTCAAGTGTTCAAATGTGGTTCGAAGGCCATCTATTTAGAACAGTTGTTAAGAATGCAGTCAGTTCTTATTTAAAAAAACATTTTAATACAGAAACGGGCCTCTTTCAATGATTTTTACTGATTATTTTAATTATCATTAGTATTATATTATTGTTATTATTTGGCTTAGTTCTGAAATACAACTTTTAATCTGCGTATACAATTATAAGCCTTGTGTTGTAGTTTGTGAGGTATCTCCGACTTTGTTTTTTATTTTCTAATGCAGCTGGCAAATACTTAGACAGTTATTCTTATGCCATTAGCAAGGGCTGCACCTCTGTTGACCATTTATCACTACCCATGGTACGTGTAGCTTGAAGATATAGTATGGACGCGAGTAACACTACCCCCGCAGTCTACTACTCTATTATTATACTACGATTACGAACTACTCTACGATTATATTAGACCGGAATATACGTTTTATAGTGGATTTCGAACCACTACAAACATCCATGTCACCGCCGGAACTTGAACTCGAAACTTGTGGTATCAAGCGCCAGAACGCTAGCGACACGACTTATTATTATCATTAATATTTTATTATCGTTATAATTTTACGTGTGCTTTAATATGCTACGTTTATTTTCTTTATTTTCAAGTGTTCAAATGTGGTTCGAAGGTCATCTATTTGGAGCAGTTATTATAAATGAAGTCAGTTCTTATTTAAAAAGAACCCTTTAATATAGAAACGCTCCTCGTCTGATGATTTCTAATGATTATTACAATTATTATTATCCTTAGTTATTTATTATCGCTATTATTTTACGTGTGCTTTATTGTGTTACGTTTCTTTTCTTTTCTTTTTTTATTTTCAAGTGTTCAAATGTGGTTGGTTCGTAGGTCATCTATTTGGAACAGCTATTAAGAATGCAGTCAGTTCTTATTTAAAAAGCCTTTTAATATAGAAACGCTTCTAGTGTGACGATTTCTGATGATTATAATAAATATTATTATCATTGGTATTTTATTATTGTTATTATCTTATTTATTTGGCACAGTTTTGAAATAAAGTTTTTAATCTGCATGCTACTTACAACAGTAAGCTTCGTGTTGCACTTTGTGGTGGTCTTTATGGGATAAATTAAAATGTAAATGAACTAATTTAAATGAAATAGTTAAATGTATTTAAATGTTCCTAATTATATCTAGTAATGTAAATCTTCTTTAACTTCTGTCTAAATCTTTTAAATCATCTTTATCTTCTGCGGCCTGATAGCCAATTGGCCACGTTCTGACCTTTGGTACCACAGGCTTCAGGTTCGAATTCTCGCTGTGGTATGGAGGTTTGTTAGTGGTTCGGAATCCACATTAAACTGTAGGTCGTCTAATTAACTTAAAGTGAGCAAAAAATGACCGTAGAGCGACAAACCAAATCTTTATCTTTTTCATTGGCTCAACAGCCCCATGGTGGGCAAAGGCCGTCGCTCTACTGATAGATTTTGAGACAGTTAATGTTTTCTTTTTTATGGGGTAAGGTTTTCAGCCCTATGCCCAAAGTTCTGCGGTCATATTTGACAGGGGCTTGCGGTTTAAAGTGAATTACGAACCATTACAAAAATTTATGCCACCGAGGCCAGAGAGCTAGTCACTCGGCCATTAGGCCCAAACGTAAAATTTAATCAACAAAAAATAACATTGGTATTTGCGTATTTTATTAAAAAGAACTCAAAATTGTTGTGTTTCTTTTTGATAATTATTTCAGTTAGACGTATATTTGCAACAAATCATTAACAAGGTATCATACTAAATGTATCATATCACATTAAATGTAAAAAGGTATCAACCTCTGTAAACATGAACCTAAAATATTCTCGTAGATAACATGCCAGGTTTTCGAACAAAGGGATTCGATATCAATTAATGAAGCTCAATCAAAGTTCCTGCGTCTCTACTAGGAATAGACACGATAAATCCCTCGGGGAGTTAGTTTTTTTTGAAGTTTTTCAAATGTTTTTCCAATGGTTTGAAAGAGAAGGATGCGAACTTCCTAAGATACCGAGCCAAAGAAATTACGGGGGAAAATGTAAGCAGCGCATGCTCCGCGTTAAGTTGTTTCATTCTCAAACAACCGTTGCCAAAACCCCCTGCTATTCAAACCCAACTTTAAAGTTCATCGTCCAGTATTTAGTATAATTTTTAGCTAATAAACGATTTATTATTACGATTCTGTTTTTTTTCAGCTAAAAAAAAACAACAGAAAATTAATTTTATGCTTGCTTTGTTTTATATATCAAATGCCTAATTGAGATTATTTTAAAATGTGCATTTACTTGTCTATTCAAATTTAAAATGTCCAGTCTACAATGTTAAGAGTTATATTTAACATTAGGCATCGCGAGAGTTTTTTTAATCTAATATATTCAAAAACAAAATTCTATTTATCAAGATTTTATTTATCTTGTTCTGTAACCGTACTTCCTTCTACACACTGGCAAGTGCACCTCCTTTCAGGAGAAATGGTCAGTCAGCCTCGAGATTCTCACCTGAGAGTAAGTAGAGCCTGCTGTCCCGCTGAGAACGGTTTAGTTGGTCTACAATCTTTCACCCTATGAGGAAATATATTTAACGCATTTCTGCGTATTGATTGGGCTACAGATTCTCAGCCGGAGAGGAAGTATATTTCGCGCACCCTGCGCGTAGCAGATGTTTCGTGTTTTTAGCTCAGAAGTGGAGTCCTTCCACAAAACTATAATTATCCTTCCTTTACTTTAAATGTAAATATTGTATGCCTGTAATCGTATATGTGTATGTATGTATTACCCTAATCATATGTGTCGCTGTGTGCTCTCAAATCTGTGCCTCAAGTATCTCAACCCATCACCACCCAGTTAAAATCTGGTTGCCCATCCTGCACACTACAATTCAATAATTTAATAATCTTGTTCAATAGATTAATTTTACTTCTATTATTATTTTACTTTTATTAATTAGTTTTAATTAATTATATCAATACTAATTAAAATTAATTTTGCTTGAACCAAGCAGCCATTACAAGCAATTTTTCTTCTATTAAGCGATATGGTAAATTAAATTCATTTGCTGAAATAGCGATCATTGAATTGTAAATGAGATTAATTAATTAATTGGACATTAAATTGTTAGTTTAATATTACAATAATTTAAATAAAATATTTTGTATTAAATAGTTGCATGAAATTTTGATTTTAAAAAATTATTTGAATTTTTTTTTAATACACTTATTGACTGTCTCGCCTTGTTTTGGTAGCATTTTTGTATCATAAAACATGGTTAACATAAATAATTATTTCACATTCAGGGAAACAAAATATTTTTGTATAGTAATTATTTATTATTTTATTTAATTTATTAAACAGTTTAGTAAATATTCAATGTAATAACTGCTATATCGAGAAGTATAATTATTATTCTTTTGTATAAATATAAAATGAATCTCATAACTATATTGTGAAAATATAATAATGAATCTCATAACTATATTGTGCAAATATAATAATGAATCTCATAACTATATCGTGCAAATATAATAATGAATCTCATAACTATATTTTACAAATATAATAATGAATATCATAACTCTTTCTAAGTTTTTCACAATATCTTGCTGATTTGTGATTTTCTATTTTGGTAAATGATAAATTAATTGAATATATTTTTGTATTAAAAATCTTAAAATAATTTCTGGGACAAATTAAAGAATTATAATGACACTGACAGAAGAGCACGAGATACTGATATAAGTAACTTTGATTTATCAAGTGGGGTTAAAACCACTAAAATGAAATTTTTTAAAAGAATATACTCAGTTTAAATTAAGAAAAATAAAGCATATTTACATTATAACCTCATTATTTAATGAAAAGTTATAATTAAACATTCTTTTTTTTATATAAAAATTTCTACTAAAATTTGCATTTTCTTTAAATTAAACACCCTATTATTTTAAATTTTCAATAAATATTAAATAACGTGTATTAAAAACAAAATGTATTACATTTTTTTTCAGTTCTTTGAGTTACTATATCTATTACTCTGAAAAGTTTTCTAATTTCTTTGTTTAAATTTCATCAAATTCAAACTAAATATTTCATATAATTTTTCCCTTCATTTTGTCCATCTGTCAGCCTTAAGCTAACGAACGTTTAGAAATAGTGGTGAAAAAGTCTATCAACACCAATAAAAACATCTTTAAAACATCAATTTTAATAAGAATTTTTTTTATTTCTCATAGTTAAATTAGTATTAATAATTTAATTAATAAAAAAGTTATACCGTATTATATTTTGAAAAACGTTCATTTTTTCAAAGTTTTTTCATTAATTAAAAATATTAAGTTTTTAAATTTAAAATAAAATTATTAAAAAAATTCCCGCTAATATCTGCAATGTGGTTAAATTATGACTTATTTAAATTATTTTATTATTAATTTTATAATTTACTCTAAAATCTTTTTAAAGAGTGAAATTTGTATACGATTAGCAGAAAAAAAAATTAAAATTTAATGACATTATCTCAAAGATAAAAATTATCAATAAAATTTTCACCATGCAACAATCATAAAAAATATTGCCAGCGGAAACTGAAATGCAAATAACAAAAATACTGAAAATGAAACAAAAAATTACTGAGAAACTGAAATGCAAATAACTAATCTTTAATAAAACTTTAATCAATCATTAGCAGTCATAAAGAAATTTTAATTTTTCCCAGTGTATGACATTGAATTTATTTATTAAATTAAGTTAAAAAAAATATTTATCAATAGTATTTTTCTAAAAAATTTGCGTGGGAGTTCCGGGAAAGGTGCAAGAAAACTTGTTTTTTTTATATATTTTTAGTTGTAGTAAAGAAAATGTTTATTTTTTTACTTCAGGAACGACGGCAACATATTAAATCAACTTTCTACCTCGCAGATGTCAGTAGCTTTTAGAAATATTCTTTTCCTACATAGAAAAGGGCTTTATGAACTTATTCGAACATCGTGTTTATTGTTCTAAAGACACCACTTTTAAAAAATTATTACTGGAATAAAATTACTTCTATTGCACTTTATATTTATAAACTGAAAAAAGTTTTATAGAGATATGTTAATTAATTAACAATTTATTTAACAAAGGGGAAAAATCATTAAAAAAGACTATTTATTATTCTAAAGACACCATTTTTTAAAAATTAATTAATGAAATAAAATTACTTTGTATTTATAATCTGAAAAGGTTTTCTCGAGATAAGTTAATTAATTAATGATTTATTTAACAAAGGGGAAAAATCATTAAAAAAGACTTTTGTATTGGCATATTATTGTAGTGGCATTCACGGATTGAAAATTTTAAAAGATAATTTTTTTTTTAATTTTAAAGATAAAATTTTATTGAATTTATTTTGTATACATACATCGTAAAACAATTTTATTTTGAAAAAAACAATAACAAAAAATTATTTCTTCTACTGAAACCAAAAAGAATATTTATATCGAAAAAAAATCGAGGATTTTTAATTAATGATTTATGCAACAAATGGGAAAATTTTTAAAAAAGACTAAATTATATTTTGCAGTACCTCTAACAAATGAAAAATTTTAAAAGATAAAATTTTATTGAATTTTTGTACATCTATCGCAAAATAATTCTATTTTTAAAAAACCAATGATCGTTTATTCTAACGAAACAAAAAAGAATATTTATATCACAAAATGAAATCGGTGATTTTTGTTTGCTCATGTATTGATAAAGAATTATTAAATTTTATATTTGCATGTTCATTTTTAAATATTTGATTAATTTTAATATATATCGTAAAATAATTTTATTTTTAAAAAGATCAATACTCGTTTATTCTAACGAAAGAAAAAAGAATATTCATATCGAAAATAAAATCGAGAATTTTTGTTTGCTCATGCATCGATAAAGAATTATTAAATTCGTTATTTGCATGCTTATTCTTAAATAATTTATTTATTTTAAAATGTCACTAATTCTTCTTCTCAAAGTTAAGAAAAAAAAATTAAAAACTTACCCTTGACTTTGGGCAATTTTCAGATGCCATTTTGGTATTCTTTTCAATTCACTTGGCTCTAAAATCACTAAAATTACAACCATCAATACGCTTTGCTTCCACATATTCAAAAACATTTTTGCACTATTCTCAGAGTATTTCAAACTTCGAAATCGTCTGCTCTTGAAATTATTCGAATCGAACCCGTTTTTGAGGCGCTTCTTACAGCGCCTTTCTTCGAAGTTTTCACAACGGAGAGTCAGCGGAGAAACCGTCCCACTCCGAGTTTTCGTCTGCTCAGAAATAGGCGGAGTCAAGTGACGTCACTTTGATTGACAGCTGGCGGACGCGGCTTTTTTAATGTGTTTGACCTATCGGCTTGAAAGAAGTGATGTGTCAAGAATGAAATGGACTCTATAGAAAAAAGAATATTAAAAAAGAACAAATTTTATGATCAATCGTGAACTCGTAAGGAAAATATTTAATTAATAGCTGATTAAAAATGAGTTCGATTAAAAAATAATTTATCATGTCGCTTGTTTTAAGTATGAATTAATAAAGTGAATTTACTATATGTTTTAAGGATTTTATTTTAAACTAATTTAAGATCAAACTATTTTTATATTATTGTTTTTAAGTGCATTTAATTCTTGAAAATATTCTTTTGCGAATGAATATTTGTTGATAAACTAAAGTTTGTACTAAAACTAACGTTTTGTAATAAAACTGCATAAAATTAATGTAATTAATGTTTTGAAAATATTTGATTGGATGTGACACTTTCTTCGTTCCTTCTTGCCCTTTGGTACCAAAGGCTTCAGGTTCGAATCCTGGCGGTGGCATGAATGTTTGTGAGTGGTTCGGAAACCACGTTAAACTGTAGTTCCCGGTCTAATTAGCTTAAAGTGTGCACAAAATAATCGTAGAGCAACAAACCAAACCTTTCCTTCTTGTGGCCTGCTGGCAAGTGGCTAGAGTTCTTGGCCTGTTGATACCACAGACTTTCAGGTTCGAGTCCTGGCTGTGGTGTGGAGGGTTGTTAAGGATTCTGAATCCACTTTAAACTGTATGTTCCTTTCTAATTAATCTAGTGTGCGCAAAAAAAAGATACGATAGTGCTTAATCAAACATATCCCTCCTGCAAAATATATCCTTTTTTTTTTCAATTATTTATTTTATATTTATTCAAAATTTTTTATTTTATATTTATTCAATATTTCAATTATTTATTCAAATTTTATTCTTCCAAATTTATTTCATCGCTTTCAAAGTAATCTCCTCCGCACACAATGCACTAATGCAAACTTTTTTTCAATGCATGCAATTTCTTTTTTTGCATTCTAAAAAGTCAAAATGGCCTTCAAAGAGCGCGGCGATTCACGTTGAATCTCTTCAATCGACTCACAACGGTTATCGCGAAATGGTCTTTTGAGTTCAGGGAATAGCCAAAAGTCGCACGGTGTGAATACGGTGGTTGTGAAACGATATGGGTTTCATCTTTGGCGAAAATGTCACGAAGAATCAATTCAGTGTGAGCTGGCGCATTCAGTATTTTAGGTACCAAAAGAGATTTGACGCGTTTGAGGCCCAAAATGGAAGTAACCGATCCTTTTGAAATTCCATCATCAGCAAGGTTTCTACTTGTAAATCGGCGGTTTACAAGCACCAAATCTTTAATTTTTTGGATGTGAGCTTTGTAGGTTGAGATTGATGGTCGAACAGAGGGCTCTTCGTCTTCAACGCGTTCTCTGCCTTCTTTGAACTGTTTATACCCCCTTGTAAAGATTTCTTTCCTATATAGGAATGCTCACCGAATGTCTTCTGCAACATTCTATACGTTTCCGCAAACAAAATTTAATGCATGTTCTTTGCTCAATTAATTCAGAAAAATCTCCGGAATCAGTTTTAGCGTGTCGCAAAGCCAAGAGTACCTCAAACACTAATGAATATTTTAATGTCAAATTTCACACAGATGTCAAGGACAGTGCTGACAACCTAAAAAAGAAAACAAATTGAAATTCAATAAGCCCCGGGAATTTTAAATTGAAAATTGGTCTTACTTTTTGGACACAGTAGTAAAGATAAAAATAGCTCAGTATCTCTCAAGTACTTGCCATATTTATAGCCTTTTAAAGCTATTATATAGCCAGACGAAATAATTAAAAGGTATCTTATTTTTAAAGCTCCCCGTTTCTTGTCTGATGCAGACACGATGACAATCAATCTTTCGCCATGAATCCATTGGCTTAATGGGGATGGCATTTACCTCAAAAAATAATGTTAAGTAGAACATATTATGCTAATGGATAAAGATGTGATTGAAAATTTATATATATATATATATATATTATCTCGCAATAGAAAAAAAAATGAAAACCTGTGAAAAGATGAGCAATAAAGCTGATGGATTGTGCTTTGTCCTTCCATATTAAGCGAGTTGGGTTCGAAGTCCTATAAGGAAAACCCACCCGAAAACTCCTGTGTCTTTGTCAAAATTTTACTTGTTAAATTTGTACGCTTGAAAAGATATTCTATTGTAATCGAAGAAGAAGAGGGTGGATGTTAAACTTTCGAGATTCCATCACTACAGGGGTTCGTTCCAAAACGAGGCAGTTCAATATATGTACGTACTGTGTATAAAGCTCTCCAAGGTGTATTCTGGTTAAAGCTATCATTAATCTTCAGATATATCTGCATATTTTAGTATTGAATGACTTCAAGTAAAAGTGTTCATCATTTGAAAAGTATTAAAGTATTAAAGACATTATCATTTCATCATCAGAAGTATTAAAGTATTAAAGACATTATCATTTCATCATTATAAATAATTAAAGTATTAAAGATATTATCATTTCATCATCTGAAAATATTAAAGCAATTGTGATTTTAGTTATTTTTAATGACTTAAAATACGGATTGCCTACTAATGTATCAACTAGAATGAACATTGATTCTGCAATTTAGTGGTTAAAGCTGTCTTTAATATTTAAATATGTATGCTTTTTGAATATAAAATGACTTCAAGTAAAAGTGTCCATCATTTGAAAAGTATTAATGTATTAAAGATATTATTATTATCATCAGAAAGTTTTAAAGCAATTCTGCTTTTAATTATTTTTAATAACCTAAAATACAGATTGCCTACTAATGTACAAACCAGAACAGGACTGGACAACCCAAATGATCTTGCGGGTCACTTTGGAAATGTACCATAACTCCGCGGGCCGCATATAAAATTATATATCCACATATCAGATTTAGACACACTATAGACATTTTTTGGAGGGAAAAATTGAAACAAAATGAATTATTATTTTTTTGTTTACTATTATTCTTACACGTGAACATATATAATATAATAATAATAATAATAACAGAAACGCATTGCAAAGAAAAATATAAAAAATATATAAACATAATGAAATTTAAAAAAACGAAATCATTGAAAAATATTTATTTTACTTGTGCGATATTGTTTCTCCACTCTTTCACTTAGCTTTTGCAAATCGATCTCAATTTTGGTATTTGCACATCGTAATGGGTATGCAGGTTTGCGTCCGTTATGTTTGAAGGTGTTTTGTGTTTGTTGGTGAAGGTGTTTGGTTAATTTTCATTTTTGGGGGAGGGGAAAAAAAAGAAAAAAGAAAAAAAACGATTCTCAGGTGTAAGTTCAACCAAAAGTATAGCAACGTTTAATGCCAGATTTCTTAAATATCTAGGGATGGTCACTGCCCTGAGGTCACTTAAAGTGAAACATAGAACCTGTTATATTAGATGTTTTCCAAGATGCCCTTTGCATTATGAATTCGTAGAATATAATTTAATTATTATGCGAACTCATAACTATAAACTAATGAATAAAACAGGCAATATTTGTTATTTTTAAATTAAATTAAATTTAAATTAAAGTTAATTTTTGATTATATGGATGTACACATTATGTATTTTTTTAATACATTGGTTTTCACTACTTTGGCCATTATAAAATAAATATATTTTGTAAAAGTGGGGGAAATCTCACGGGCCGGAAAAAAGTTCAAATGCGGACCGCGGGTTAGTCACACCTGAACTAGAATGAAAACTTATTCTGCACTTTACTACTAGTGCAACATTTTGCAATTGTTGTGTGTTCCTTTGAAAGACATGAACAACAACAAAGTGTCAAGTCTTCAACTCCGATCTGGCAATAAAAGACAGAAATGGTAATCGCCATGTGAATGACTTGCTCATATATCGCAACATAACATGAACTCGTTTTCAGTTTATGTTTTGTTGCGGTAATCGGTTTACGTGATTCTAGAGCTCGAATGATCTTTCCTTACTATATAATTACTTTAAGTAAAAGTGTCCATGATTTGGAAAGTATTAATTTATTAAAGACGCTATCATTTCATCCTCAGAAAGTATTAAAGCAATTCTGAATTTAGTTACTTTTAATTACCTAAAGTACAGATTGCTTATTAAAGTACTAACTGGAATGAAAACTGGTTGTACACTTTTATATTAGTGCAACATTTTGCAATTGTTGTAAGACATGAATTTTTTTGAAAGACATGAACAACAAAGTGTCCATTCTTCAACCTCGACCTGGCAATAAAAGACAAAAATGGTAATCACCATACGAATGACTTGCTCTTAATATAGAATGACTTAAAGTAAACGTGCCTATCATCTGAAAAGTGTTAAAGATATTATCATTTCATCATCAGAAAGTATTAAAGCAATTCTGATTTTAGTTACTTTTAATAATCTAAAGTACAGATTGTCTACTAATATACCAACTAGAATGAAAACTTATTGTACATTTTTATATTGGTACAACATTTTGCAATTGTCTCTTTAAGAGACATGGGCATCAACAAAGTGCCAAGTCTTCAACCTCGATCTGGCAATAAAAGACAAAAGTGGTAATCTCCATGTGAATGACTTGCTCCAGTCTGTTATGTTGCGGTAATCGGTTTACGTGATTCCAGAACTCGAATGTATGACCTTTCCTGGTGAAATGCAAATAAATATGATTAATGATTAGGCGATCTCGTCACGTCCGTTGGCGATCCATCACAACAAAAAAAGAAGCTTGCTTCCGATTTGGATCTAGGCGCCATTACAGCGCCATTAGAGTCGCCAACAACATCGAGTTGTGTTCTTTGCGGTAATGAATAGATAATCGGATTAAGTCTCATCGCCAGACATCGGTGGATGTGGCGATGGCACAGAACTTAAAGGATGGTACGTTGGAATTGCTTGTAGCAAGTTGTAGAAACGGATCTGAAATCATGTCACAGTGTCTTGTAACGGTGTTTTATATCGTCACTGTGACTGGTCGTGACAGTGATAAAATATGACGTTAATTTTTTTTTTTTTTTTTTTTTTTTTTTTTATCGCGATCAGTAAACAAGCTCGAAAAGAACTGTAGTATTAAGTTATAATAACATGGACTGTAAGCTAGTTTACACGTATAACAGCGAATATCAATAAATACAATAAAATTTATATAAAAATATTAAAAATATTATATATTTGATTATAATATAATTTAATTTACTTATAATTAATTTATTTATTATTTAATTTAATTATTTTAATTTTTATAATATATTTAATTTTACTATTATTATTATTATATATTATATATTTTATTAAATATTATTATTTATTTAATAATATTTAATTATAGCAATTAAATTTAATAAAATGTATTTTACTTTTGCTACGAGAATGCATTTTCTGTTCAAAATTTAGAAAACAAATATAATGAATTTAATTTTTTGTAAATAAAAAGTTTCTAAATATCTCATGTCCATAAAATAAATTTATGGCCGTAATATGATAAAATAGCCAACGACTAAGTCTCTGGCGCTGAGTGCCACAAGTTTTCGGGTTCGAGCCCTCGGTAGTGCCTTGAAGGCATGTAGTGATTCTTAATCCCCTTTAAGTCGTTGGATCCGGTCTAATATGACTGTAGAGCTTTCAGCGTAAGTCTTAGACGCCGCGAGCGTACCACTGCGATAACCACTCTAGGCGGTGCTTCAGTGTTTTTGTGCACATCCACTCAGCGTAAAGCTGCCAACTCCACCCCTGTAAAGAAAACATCTCCTGTCTCGAAATCTGCCAATTTTCCACGGGACGTTGCGCCAATGAAAAGCATGGTAAAATGTATATGATAAATATATTCTATATATATATGTATTAAATAAAACACATTAATCTTAAAAATTTTTTAAAAAAGCTTACTATTAATAAGATTAAAAAAGATACAAATGATTCAATTGAATAGCTTTTATAAAAATCAATTCCTTTTTTGGGAAAAAGTATCTTTATAAAAAAGTGAATTCATGATACATGATGTTTGAATGGTCCCTTGATTTTCGGAATGGTGATGTGTTTAGAACGAATCACTTAAATGAATAATTTTAAACGCTAAAATTGCTTCTAATTTCAACTAAATGTTAGTGTTGAAAATTTGCACTGTGACTAGTAACCTTAATTTTCAATCACTACAATATAAACTAACTCACTGGCACTACAGCCCATGGTGAATGAAGGGCGTTTGCCTACTGGCAGATTTCGAGAGAGGATATGGTTACTTTTTACAATGAAGTATTGTCAGACTTAAGCCTAGCGCTTTGCAGTCATATTAGACCGGGACCTACAGTTTAAAATGAATTCCGAACCACTACAAACAGCCATGACGCTGCCGGGGCTCAAACCCGAAATCTGTGGCACGCCGCTCCAGAGCGCTAATCACTCGTCTATCATTCCCAATCAAGTCTGTGTTAAAAACATACAAATTGTTTTTTATCACTACAATAAAGTTTTGTCTTAAAGAAAAAAAAATGCTGTTTATATTCATAACTATTTTAATTATTTATTTAGAATGGTAGAAACAAAAACCAAGTCTAATAATTTACTTCAGAAGCAATTTCAAGAAACTTCGATTGTCATCTCAGTAAAATAAATTTTAATCAGCTGAGCCAATTGATGGTGAAGTTAGTCTTTCAGGCTAATTAATCTGAAAGAATAGACAGAAAGAAAACAATTCTTTGAATACATAAAATTAACGGAGACTTTGCATGGTTGTATATTATTCGCTTCTGAGTAAACAAGGGGAAATACATCTAGTCATTCTACCCACTCATACATATGCAAATTTAAATTATTACCGCGCAATTTAAATAATTATAAATATGATAACAGAAATTTTATTTCTTAATAATTGCCTTTATAACTCATCATTATAAATTATGTTCAGAAATTCGTGTCGTTTTTATTACATCTTTTTTCTTTATGCATGAATCATGTTTATGTGAGTCATCTTCAAAATATTCTGTATATATCATGTCTGTGAGTCATGCGGTAAAATATGCGCAAATATATTTAAATTAGCAACTGGAGGATTTTATAACTGAGATACTACTGTGTCTAAAAAGTAAGACCATTTTTTAATTTAAAATTCCCGGGGCTTATGGAATTTCATTTTTTTTTTTTTTTAGGCTGCTGGCACTGTCCTTGACATCTGTGTGAAATTTGGTGACAAAATATTCATTAGTGTTTGAGCTACGCTTTGCTTTGTGAGACGCTAAAAGTGATTATGGCGATTTTTGAAATGTCTGAATTAATTCAGCAAAGAACTGGCAATAAATTTTGTTTGCGGGAACGTATAGAATGTTGCAGAAGGCGTTCGGTGAGCATTCCTATATTGGAAAGAAATGTTTAGAAGTGGTATAAACAGTTCGAAGAAGGCAGAGAACGCGTTGAAGACGAAGAGCCCTCTGGTCGATCATCAACCTCAACCGATGAAGCTCCCGTCCGAAAAAATTAAAGATTTGGTGCTTACAAACCGTCGATTTACAATTAGAGACCTTGCTGATGATGTTGGAATTTCAAAAGGATAGGTCCATTCCGGTTTGGTCCTCAAACGCGTCAAATCTCGATGGGTACCGAAAACACTGAATGCACCAGCTCACACTGCATTGATTCTTCGAGACATTTTCGTCAAAAATGAAACTCAAGTCATTCCACAACACCCGTATTCACACCGTGCTACTTTCGGCTATTCCCTAAACTCAAAAGACGACTCCGTGGATACCGTTTTGAGTCGATTGAAGAGATTCAACGTGAATCGCCTCGCGCTTTGGAGGCCATCCCTGCCGATGACTTTTTAGCATGCATTGAGGATTGGAAAAAAAAGTTGGCATAAGTGCATTGTGTCCGGAGGGGATTACTTTGGAGGCGATGAAATAAATTTGGAAGAATAAAGAAAAGGTTTTTGAAAAAATAAATAATTGGTCTTACTTTTGGGGCACAGTAGTATTAACCAAATTTTTTTATGTGAGTCCTGTTCAAAATATACTGCGTATATCAGTGTGAGTCATATGTTTAAATACGCGCACATTTATTCAAAATACCAATGGGAGAATTTTATAACAGAGATAGATTGGTTGTCATTACCAAACTAATTTTTCTTGTGACCATACACTTAATAAAAAACAGCATGAAAATATGAAAAATAAGAAATTTAAATACAGCAAAAATAAGTATGGAATCTCGTACCGTAATTAATTTAAGGACATAATTATTCAATGGAAATTATTCAAAATAATTTGCCCGTCATGCATGTTTCTTAAACTGGGCCATGGTTTTGATTGTCTTTTTCAAATATTTTTAACTCTTCTTTTTTTTCCTAAAAACCCTCACTCTGGCCATGATCTGATAAAATTCGAGATTTTTTGATGAGGGGCAATTTTCATATCAGAGAAGGCGTATCGTTAAACCCAGAATTAGTCTTTGATTCTGGCCGTCTACTAACTTGCTAACTTCCGTCTGGCATGAAATCGTGGGCGAAACCAGTGACCTTCGCTGCGCGTTAAGTCTTTTTTTTTTTGTATCTAACAGACACGAAGGGGACTTTTTCAACCCACCATTTTTTAGGCAGAGGGATTTTTTGAGGGAAGAAATCCCTTTGAGTTTTCCGATGATCTAGGATTGCAGAGTATCGACAGTAATAAAAGGAAATTGTTTTATTTTATTTTTATTTGTTTTATTGTGCTTATATATTTTTTATTTATTTTATTCATTTTAATTAATTTATTTATTATTCATTTTAATTTATTTAATTATTTCATTTTATTTTTGATTTTCAGCGCAGAAAATATGAAAGAATACAAAAAGGCGAGACACAAGTTTAGCATGTGAAGGTTTTTTATTGCTATTCAAACTTGTGTAAAACATGAAACCTCCATTTAATAGCATGATTGAGTTATATAGTATAACATATTAATATATATACACATACGCATACACATTGTGTGTGTATCAGCATAACTTACAAACTGTAACACTTAGCATCCTAATTTTTTTCACTACATTTACTATTCTTTTATCTGGAGCGTAAACCTGACTGCCAATTGGCTAGTACTGTGGCCATTGGTACTGCAGATTGCAGATTCGAATCCTGGCGGTGGGGCCTTGTGAGTGGTTCGGAATCGACATTAAACTGTAGGTACCGGTCTAATTAGTCTAAATTGCTCACAAAAGGATCGTAGAGTAACAAACCAAACCAAATCTAGCGGTGGCATGGATATTTGTTAGTGGTTCGAAATCCACATTAAACAGTACTAGGTCTCCGTCTGATTAGCCGAAAGTGTGCGAAATATAACCGTAGAGCGATAAACCAAACCAAATTTATCCTATATGTTGTCAAACATTCATGAAAGAAGAAACATTATCTCCTCGTTTTTCGAAACAGTGTCTACTGTAAAGACGCCAGCGGATGAAACCTCCGCCCTAATTAATGCTCACCAGCGGCACGAGTTGCGACGAGTCAGGCGATTTTTATTATGACTAGTTAATGAGTAAAAATACAATAATAACATATTTAAAAGATAATAAAAATTATTAAGATATTTATTAGAATATTTTATGTAATATTAATCATATACTAATTTTTAATAATAGTGATATTATAATCTATGAAGAAACATTCTACATCAAGTTTGTAAATATATCCAGTAAACTATCACAATTTCAAAAAGATTAATTTAAAAAAAAAATTTAATATTTCTCTCTCTCTGTCTTTTTTTATTTTTTTATTTTAACAAATTTTCAAAGCTATCTATGTAATCTAACCCTCAAAATGTTAACGAAGGATTAAAACTTTTAACTATAAACATCTTTTTAATGAAAGAGCTAATTTTACTCCAAATCGTATTTCCCTGCAGAACAAGGGCAATTACCATAATTAATGAGAAGATGGTTCACCGGCTTGGAACGTGACCTTGGCGACATTTGACACCGACGGCGAGATAATTAAGGTCCAAAACGTCGGAAAAACGATCTTTGGCAGAGATTGAGTGACACTCCAAGTTCTTTTTTATATATAGCTTCAGGGACAGTAAACCGTAATGTATATACTATATTTCTGGATCAAGACAAAAAAAAATGTTACCTTGATATTGGTCTGTAGATTGGTCTCAAGATTTGACTTGTTTATTCGGAATTTATTGTATTTTAATAAATGCTTTTATGCTGTCTATGGTACTGTTGATCAAAAACTTTATGCTATATTTTTTTGCTAGATTGTGAGTTAATTTAATTATGTTTTGTGTTTTAAAATACATTTTATATTGAAATAATGCCTAAATTAAATACATTTATTTATATGAGATTAATTACATTTAGGTGATTAGAGAACAATCGCAGACATTTGTCAACGTCAAATTTCAATCGCAATCGTGTAATGTAAATTCTTTACACTACAATGTCAATTTTGGGGCATTGTTACTCCGCGTCCGTGGCTTATCTTCAAGTTACACGCGCCCCCTGGGTAATGCAAAGTGAGTAACGTCTGTGCAGCGCTTGCCTTAAGGCATCCAAGACCAAGCTGTCTAAGAGTTTGCCAGCTGCATTAGAAGAAAAAAAAATGTCAATTTTTTACATTGCAATGCCAAAATTTACAATTGCAGACAATTGACAATGACAAATATCAATCGCAGATGAAATTTCAGTTTTTACACTGCAATGTTAATACTCACAATCGCGGATGCAATGTCAGTTTTTACAGTGCCAAAATTTACAATCGCAGACAATTGGCAATGTCAAATGCCAATCACAGATGGAACGCCAAAATATACATTCGCAGACATTTGAAAATGTCAAATGTCAATTGCACTTATAATCACAATTTTTAAACTGCAATGTCATAGTTTGCAATCATAGACAATTGACAATTTTAAATTTCAATCGCAAATGTGTACTGTAAATTTTTTTACACTGCAATGGCAACAACAATAAGAATGAACACTTTTTATAAGCCACTGTATAGACAGGTATTGATCATAGATACAAGGATACAAGAATGAATATATTCAATATCTAAATGAAAAAAAAAATAACATTTATTTCATGTATTTTGTAAATGAAAGAGTCATTTGCATGTGCAAGGCAAGTTGGAGGATCCAATCGGCTTTAAAAATGTAAAAACAGTTGACCGCATATGCTCACTGTAGCCTGACAGAAGGACGCATTCACAATAAAAAAAATGACAGATACCTATGATTATTCCATCGATTTTTTAATATTCATGCTTTAAAATACTGATTCATAAATATTTAAGAATATTGATTCAACTAACAGGCTTATACATTATATAACAACTGATAACAATTTGATTGAGTGCAATTTTAAAATGAAACATATTTTTGGCAGCCCTACAAAATACGTAATGAATTCTTGAAAAAAAAAACTCGATTTGCAATGGCCAGTGTTTTGACAGTCAACATAGAAATGATTTTTATGTTAGGATAATAAATAATTAGTTAGATAAAATATTTCAGATAGACTTTAAATTCAGCCTAGAGCGTTATTGACAAAATTTCTTATCTTTTAATATCCAATAAATTAGTGAACTTCAAATAAAATATTTTTCTAACGATAAAATGACAGGTAGAAAAGCAATTACAGTCTGAATTCTGATTTGAGAGGACATTAATGAGTTGCACAACACGATTTCTGAATTAAACTAATCTCGATTTCCTATTTTTAATTTTCCCAACATCAAAAGTGTCAACTGCAACCTATCAACATCAAAAGTATGCACCACCCCTTTGAAAGACACTTAGAGATTCATATTAGTGATAGTATATCTTTGAATAATTATTACAAAGAAAAAAATCTATGTAAATGTATAATTAAAAGGAAGTCTGCAAGATAATGTTATTGTTATTATTTTACCCTCAATGTGTCACATGCACTTATACATTATTATATACTTAGTCTTTTTTACCCCTTAGAAATGTCATATCGATTCTAAATCATATGTGTAGTAATTTAACATTACGATATTTAGTTTAGTAAATTCAATTTTTTTTTCAAAATTAGCTTAATAAATTTTATTTTTATTTTTTTCAAAATTAGCTTAGTAAATTTTATTTTTATTTTTTTCAAAATTAGCTTAGTAAATTTTATTTTTATTTTTTTCAAAAATAGCTTAGTAAATTCAATTATTTTTTTCAAAATTAGTTTAGTAAAATTACATTTTTTCAAAATTAGCTTAGCATTTTTTTTTTTTTTTTTTCAAAATTAGCTTAGTAAATTAAATTTTTTAAATTAGCTTATTAATTAAATTTTTTTTTTCAAAATTAGATTTGTAAATTCTACATTTGGTGTGTCTTTTTTCTATATATTTTACTTCCTTTAAAATATGTTTACCTACAGAGTGAAAGAAACAGAGGGTTTATTCCCATGAACTTCAATGGTCAAATGGCCAAAATCTTTAACAATAAAGTCCTACATACAGATATCGGCTCATTAGCAAATCCTGAACTACTGTCATAGGAATGATAACAGAGTTAAAATAGGTGAGAATTATCTTCCTATGGTCAGTCGGAAAGCATCGTGGGTTTGCGAATTTAATTTATTTTATTTCGGGGCCAGCGATATTCGACTGCCATGTTCCTATTCATTCATTCTGCCATGTTTCATTCACTGTATTTTTATACAATAATTTTTTTTTCTTTCAAATCTAACCAAATATACCAACAACCTTTAAAACATGATAGCGAAAAAAACTACTGAACAATTTAGCCATTCTTAGTTCAGAATCATTTTATCAAAATCGAAACTGGATGTTTATCAAAATTTTAAAGTGTATTCGCCTCCTCTGTTTCTTTTATTTTTTGGATTTGATTCCAAAATTGACTGTAGAGTGTTGGACGTAGGACTGGCAACCCTACCCCGTAAAAATGTCAGGGTCACGAAGCCAAGTCAGACTTCTACATATGGGTGCTCCATCACAATAGAGGCAACCTGATGGTCAATTGAGTAGCACTCTGGCGTTTGGTACGAAAGGTGACATGGATGTTTGTTAGTGGTTCGGAATCTACGTTAAACTGTAGATTCCTGTCTAATTAGCTCAAATGTGCACAAAATGGCCGTAGAGCGACAAGCCAAACCAAAAATATCAATTTTCAGTTATGTTAATTTATACGTAGCTTTGTAGGTTAATCGCATCGTGTTATAAATCAGAGATTACTACATTTGAATATTTGTTCTTCAACGGTGCAATAACCCCAACGCCGTTTGCCTACTGACAGATTTTGAAACATGAAACGTTTCCCTTTTTACTGGGTAGGGTCATTAGCCTTACGCCGAATAGTCATATATGACCGGCACCTGCCTTTTAAAGTGGATTCCTAACCACTGCAAACATCCATCGCACCGCCAGGACTCGAGCCGAAGTCTGTGGTAGCGAAGGGCCAGAGTGCTAGTCCTTCGGCCATCAGGCCTTGCAAGAACATCTTACATATGGCAAAAAGAATAGAAGTTCTGTATTTAATGTATAAGAGTATAATACTTTTATATTATGTAGTAATTATGTATTAAGAATATAATACTTTTTTGTGTTTTTAAAACAGTCTTTTAATTGACAAAAGCACTCAGGTAATATTATGACGCTAATTAATATGATCTGATGTTGTTCTGACTACACAAAATAAATCATTGCAGTTTTGATAAACTCTATCAGAAAAAAATATCGGTGAAGGTTTTTAATACTTATCGAGAATACTGTTAATGCAAAATATTATTATGCTTTATAATCAATTGATGTTACTGAGAATCTACTATTGAAAAAAACAGTAGTTTGGCTCCTAAAATTTAATTTTTTTTCTGGCTTTCCTGTTTTCCAATAAAGTTAATAACATATTTTTTATCTCAAGGTTAATCACATGTAATCCATCAATTTTAGAGACGTTACTTCCGTCAAGGCTCCAATTGCAGGTTTGACTTGCTATGATAAATTATTAAAGCAATTGGATCTTTCCAATGCATATTGAATTTCTTCGATATCATGCCCTGAAAAATTAAACCTTTCAAGCGGAATATATAGACCAAGTATTTATTTGACTTTTATTTTAGGATTCAACAGCAATTGGAGTCTATAATTTACTTATAGCATCAATTTATTTAGGAGATTATGCTCTCATTATTAATTTTTGTAAAAAAAACAATTAAGTATTTTCCAATATTTTCTGAATCATAGTTCCTTTTAAAATATATTTTCTAATTACGTCGAGGACTGCGTCGTATTGATCATTTCCCTGTAAGCAGCCAATACAAACTAGCCTTCAGGAAGGCATGTCACGTGGGCTGTATCGGCGAACGCTGTTACTCATTTAGCATTTCGCAAGGTGCACAGTCATAGCAGCTATCATGAACATAAGTCGTGAGCAAAATATAGTTTTTTATGTTTTCACCATAATTCTTAAAAAAATCCTAATCTATCAAATCCACTATCCTAAATTAACGGAATTAATATTTCATGATTGTTGCTGTTTGTTGTTTCACTTGGTCGATAGCACTATATACTACTGTGTCCAAAAGTAAGACCATTTTCAATTTAAAATTCCTGGAGCTTATGGAATTTCAATTAGATTAAAAATTAAACATTTGGTGCTAGCAAACGGTCGATTTACAATTAGAGACCTTGCTGATGATGTTGGAATTTCAAAATGATCGGTCAATTCCATTTTGAGCCACAAACGCGTTAAATCTCGATTTGTACAGAAAACACTGAATGCGCCAGTTCTCACTGCATTGATTCTTCGTGACCTTTTCGCAAAAAATGAAACCCATGTCGTTTCACAACCACTGTATTCACACCGTGCGACATATGGCTATTCCCTAAACTCAAAAGACCACACGGGGACACCGTTTTGAGTCGATTGGAGAGATTCAACGTGAACTTTGAAGGCCGTCCCTGCCGATGACTTTTTAGCATGCATTGAGGATTGGAAAAAAAAATGGCATAAGTGCATTGTGTCCGGAGGGGATTACTTTGAAGGCGATGAAATAAATTTGGAAGAATAAATAAAGAGTTTTTGAAAAAAAAAATAATTGATCTTAGTTTTTGGACGCAGTAGTACAGCAAATTATTACATCACTTCGTAAATGTGATTGACTAAAAAGTAATGGAAACAATTTTTTCAAATAAATCATTTTAATTCATTTAAGTAGAAATGAAATGAGAAATACTTTAATGTATTTTTCTTCTTGAAGGTAAAATGAGTCGTTTATTATTTTCATTAGTTACGGAATCGAATTTTTTTTAATGAGTTGATGATTACAAAAAGTGGAAAATTTAAAAAAAAAAAATCAGTGAATTAAAAGAACAAGTACACTGAAGAATAAGAGAGGTACACTGAAAATCTATACATTAATCACAATCTGTCATCTAAAATTAATTAAAAGTCTGTCTCCTCCATACATCATTTCATCATCCCTAATTATTAATTACTATAAACAGACAGGCTATTTCTGAGTAATTGATGCTTGAACAGAAAAAACCCACAGTCGTAAATTTAATCAAAATGGTGTAATAAATGATGTAACACAAGGACCTTGCACATGTTTTTATACTTCGAGTTCTTAAACTTGTAGTTTTCAATGCACACTTTGCGATATATTCGTTATCGAAAAATATTGCTGAATAAATTAAATTATAAAATTTGGAATTAAATTACCAGAATATCAATTAGCAAATTTAAATCCAAAACATCTTAACTGCATGTCATAGGACAAGGAAAGCTCTGTCGTAGTAATTTGCATGCCATTAAACAGTCCTAAGCCTCTAATGAAAAAAATTAATTAATTAGTCTCACTTTCCTAGATGAGAGATTGGGTTAATTTTTCAACGATTATGTAAAGGGAAAATGCTTGAGCAAAACCTTGACATTTACCACATTTCCGCCTCCAAAAATGATTAATGCATACAATTGAAATTAGAAAATGACTGTTTGTTTGAGTTTACGCAGAACAAAATCTTGTTACAGGAATAATACATTATGTTTGTTATTTGATCCTGTGGTAGTTTTCTGGTTTACCCTGAAATAAATCGAAACTTATTTACACAAACAGGAGTTCCATTAAGGTGTGATACAACCGTTTTTACAAGATTGCATGTTTAGATAAGTAATTGCATTAAAGAATGGCATTTTCTAATTAACTCACCCACCTTTCATGGTCAAATGTATTTGCATTTACTTCCTAAATAAGCCTTATTTGGTAAAGGTGATTTCCAAGATTTCGTAAAACTATAATGGCTCCAATCTTTTGTATATACTACTGTGTCCAAAAAGTAAGACCCATTTTCAATTTAAAATTCGGGGCTTATGGAGTTTCAATTTTTTTTCTTTTTTCGTTTCTAGGTTGCTGGCACTGTTCTTAACATCTGTGTGAGAATTTGACGTCAAAATATTTATTAGTGTTTGAGTTACGCTTGATTCCGGTGATTTTGAAATTTTGTTTGCGAAAACGTATAGAATGTTGCAGAAGGCATTCGGTGCTGATGAAGAGCCATCTGGTCGACCCTCAACCTCAACCGACGAAGCTCACGTCCAAAACTTTAAAGATTTAGTGCATGCAAACCGACGATTTACAATTAGAGACCTTGCCGATGTTGTTGGAATTTCAAAAGGATCGGTCAATTCCATTTTGGGCCTCAAACGCGTCAAAACTCGATTGGTTTGACGTTTTAGCATGCATTGCGCACTGGAAAAAAAGTTGGCGTAAATGCATTGTGTCAGGAGGGGATTACTTTGAAGGCGCTGAAATAAATTTGGAAGAAGAAATAACGAGTTTTTGAAAAAAAAAAATTGGTCTTACTTTTTGGGCATAGTATTACTATGTCTGGGGAATTTTTATCTGGTAAAGTCTGGTCTTTTTTTTATTTACTTTTCTCTTTATTTTTTATATTTCCAACATAACATCCATTCTTACTTGATGGTAAGAAATTCTCGCCAAAAATATGTATAATTCTAATGATGAATACCATTTAGTACCCAAAGTTGTTCATGAAATGGATAATGGATAATTTATGATAAAAAAAATGACCTAGCATAGTGACCTTCTTTACGTTATATATTAATAAGCTATGATATTTATAAATGTTTGAACTTGGTTATTAAGAATTCGAAGTTTAAGTAAAAATGGATAATAATTTTTCCTTAATTTTAAATTACAGTTACATATTATGGGTCACCATAATGGGTCATATTATGGGTCAATTTTAACCAACAACAAAGATACACCATTGTATAAACAACAAGACGGTTTCCGTTGTTTTTTATCCAATTTGGTAGACAGTAACATCTAGACCAAAACCAAGAATCTTTGTGGACTTGGGACAATGATTTTCCTTTAATTTACTAGTGGTCCATAACCATACATAATATATAACTATAATTTTAACCAACAACAAAGATACACCATTGTATAAACAGCAAGACGATTTCCGTTGTTTCTTATCTCACTTGGTAGACAGCATCATCCAGACCAAGTCTAATAATCCATGTGGTCTCATGGAAGGAGAGAAAAGTGGAGGGGCGGGTAGAAGACTGACTTGGCTCTGTGTCACTGATTTTACGGGCTAATGTTGTCAGCGCTACGCTCTACGGTCATATTAGACCCGAACCTAGTGGTGAAGGTTACGATTTCAGTTTCAAGTTGCAGCGGTGCCATGGATGGTTTCAATTGTTCAGAATCCACTCTAAACAGTAGGACTCGTCTAATGATCGTAGAGCGTTTCGAGTTATTGTTACTCCGTGTCTATAGCATATCTTCAAGCTACACGCTCTACGGTCATTTTGTGCACATTGTGGGCTAATCAGACGGGGACCTACAGATTAAACTGGATTCAGAACCACCAGCAAACATGCACGCCACAGCCAGGATTCGAAGTTGAAAACCTGTGGAATCAATAGGCTAGAAACTAGCCACTTGGCCTCAGGCGAAAAGGAGAAACTATCACATCCAATCAAATTTTTTGAACCAAATTTTTAAAATATTAATTTTATTAATTTTAGATAGATATTAATCTACAAATATTCCTTTGCAAAAGAATATTTTCAATGCACTTAAAAATAACAAAATTAACATATTTTGATCTTAAATTAGGTTAAAATAAAATTGTCATTCTTATACTAAATTCACTGCTTAATATTTTTTGTTGTTGTTCTCGTATCAATCATGGAAGGAGGGAAGATAGTGGCAGCCTCTATTTTTCATGGAGAAAATACCTATAATTTGTCAATATGCAACCAATTGATGTGTATCGCATTTCAGATTGATTATGAACTTTTATTCGTTGTGTCTAATCCTCAGTGTCTTAAAATGTGAGACGGATCTAACACGAGTAGTCTACTCATTGCTGAAGGGAAACGAAAGCTTCTGTTTTTGATGGAGCACTCGTAGATAAAAGTTTGACTTCTGCTACGTGTCGTTGAAGGAGCAAGGCAGTGCTTTTCGGAAGGACTTTTTGGGGAAACTTCAGCGCATTCCGGCATATTCTTAGCAGGTAATCCGACTAAAGAGCAAAATGATGAACATCACAAGCGTCATTGAGTCTCTTCGTTCTTCGTAACTACTACTTCGTGTCTACAGCCGCCAAAGGATTGAACCTCCACCCTAATGCTTACCACTGGCGAACTTTGCCAAGAGTCAGGCACTTAATATTTAGATGATTGTTTATTCTTCTCTCACACAAACAGTGAAATTTTTTTTTTCCTTTTAGCAAAAAGCAATTTTAGATGACATTTTTATAAAGTAGTTCTTACGAAAACGGGGAAAAGAGTTTTTGTTTTCCGTCTAAACACGCATCGATCAGCTACGAATTTCAAACTTTTTTTAACGTATAATCCGCTAATTATAGACAAGAAATTATGGTAATTTAAAGAGTGGTCAATTATGGTAAGTTAAAATGACCCATTTAAATTTGTAAAAGGATCATCAAAATCTTTAAAATGTTTTGAAATAAATAAATGAATTAAGTTCTAAATTTAAAAAATGGTTTAAATTTTAATTGGAAATTTCATCCGTTTTGCAGGAAGGACTGACATAATTTATATTGCATTTAGTAATTGGTGGATTACCTCAAAGAATTCACCAGAAAAGAAATTTGATTACTGAAATGTGTGGGTTGTGATCCCTTCTTTTCATAATCCACTGATTATAGACAAGGAATTATGGTAATTTAAAGATTGGCTATTTAAAATGGTCTACTCAAATTTAGTAAAAGAACGATCACAATCTTTATATTATTTTGAAATAAATAAATAAGTTGTCTTAAATAAAAAATGGTTTAAATTTTAATTGGAAATTGCATCCATTTTGCAGAAAAGAGAAACATAATTCAGATTGCAAATAGTAATTATGATTACCGCAAAAAATTCATTACCTCATATAATTCATTCGTTCCATAATCCGCTGATTATAGACAAGAAATGATGGTAATTTAAAGAATGGCTGGTCCTTAAAAATGGTCCACTCGAATTTAGTAAAAAATCGTCACTTCTTTATGTTTTGAAATAAATAAGTTAAGTTATAAATATAAGAAATGGTTTAAATTTTAATTGGACATTGCATTGGGTTTGCAGGAAGGAGTGCAGATTGCATTTAGAAATTGGGATTACTCAAAGAATTCATAAGAAAAGAAATTTGATCACTGGAGATGCGTGGGTTGTGATCCCTTCTTTCCATAATCCGCTAATTATAGACAAGAAATTATGGTAATTTAAAGAGTGGCTAATTAAAATGGTTCACGCGAATTTAGTAAAAGAATCGTCACAATCCTTACAATGTTTTACCAAATTGTTTTTTCTGTTGTATTTAAAAAAAACATTTGGATAAATTAGGAAAACCAGCGTCAGTGGATATACATCTCAAAGCATCAAGTCAAGGCCTTTTTGGAAAACAGCAATTTTAAGATGACTTTTTATGAAGTTATTTTTACGAAACTTCCAGAAAAAAAAAATATTATTTTTTTTTTTATTTATTTATTTGCATATTTCACGCATCTGTCCGCCACGAATTTCAAAGTTTTTGTTTTTGATAAGAAAATAGACTGACAAGAAATAAAAAGGGACCATAGACAAGAGATAGAAAGACTATAGACAAGAAATTATGTAATTTGAACAGTGTCTAGTTAAAATCGTCTACTCTAATTTAGTAAAAAAATCGTCAGAATCTTTATAATATATTGAAAATAAAAAAATGGTTTAAATTTTAATTGGCAATTGCATCCGTTTTGCAAGAAAGACTGACATATTTTATATTGCATTTAGTAATTGGGGGATTACCTCAAAGAATTCATAAGAAAAGAAATTTGATCACTGGAGATGCGTGGGCTGTGATCCCTTCTAGTCGCCTTATGTGCTTCAACATAAATTTGTTTTTTTCCTTCTGCATCTCAAGTCGTTCCCCCATCAGTGACATCATTCCGAAGTCCCCACATGTCTTCCAGATGAAGTGCTGTGGTGGTGTTTGACTCACTGTAAAAACCTAAGCTAGTAACTGCTTTCTTTTCTTTGTTTACGTTGGCAAGTGGCGGGAAAGTGGGTCATGCAGTTTTTTTATGCACTTGATTTCGGTACCATTCTTTCTTTGTTGCTATTGCTACATCCTGTTGTAAACTTGGACACGGAGGAGAATTTCATGGAAAATTCGTCCATGATGTGGATTATTTCTGGAGTTACCTGTAAGCATGTGTAAAAATACAGGAAAAATTTAAAAAAGGTTGTTTTTATAAGTTTAACAAAAATAGAACTGAAATAAGCTTTAACGCTGGGTCGACGTTTGATAACCTTAGGAAGGATAGCTATCTTGATGGCAAATTATTAAAAACGTTTTTGTAACTAACATCGGAAATTTTACACTGGCATAAGATGAACAAAAAGAGCTAAAATGTTATTTAAATTGCAGTTTTTTTTTTAAAACATTAGTTTCATTTTATCGAGCTTCATGTTCTAATCCTGGAGGTGGCATAGAGTATATTTCGGACAAACCTCGTGAATAAGCTGTCACAGACTTTAGACTTACGTGGGCCATGACTGTTTGACGAATCATCTACACCGCATTGGCATTTTTAATAGCCAAATTGCCCGCTCTGTGGGAAAGACGAGATCATGGACAGACATCCTATAGCAGGATGCCCGGCCTGGTATGGAGATTGGAAATGAAAAGATATTGGATCTCTAGAACTTTGCTGATGAAGCATTGTATTTTTTCTCTCATTGTTTCCTTTTCTCTTGTGTGTGCTTTGCACTGTTTCGATCTCGTAATAGTTTGTTACTTTCCCTTGCCATTTGAAATAACAAAATGAATAAATATACCATCATAGAGGCGAATGACCACAAGTCATGTGGAAATAACATCGAAATTTGAAAACGACAGCATGGAAACAACAGCTTTTATCGAAATAGCAACAATTTTGTCCAGAAGAAAGGTAACGTAAAGCGCCATAGATTGAATTAGAAACTCCTGGTTAGATTATGTTGATGTTGTTGTATCTCCTGAAGAGAGCAAGAAAGTCAAATAATGTGGTTCTCCCGAATAATATTAGCTATGCTGATTGTGAGCTTGGAGTATAAATCCTCTTCCGAGGGATGGTCCAGACAATGCATGGCGGCTGCAACAGCTGGGCAATCAAAGACAGGATGAAGAGTAAACTCGACAACAGGGCAGTTGCCACACTTTTGGTATTTTTTAACGCCACCATTAGAAATTTTCATATTTTTGTGGTGTTTCATCCTAAACCTTGTGAGAGTAGTAGCTGTTTTTCTGTCGACATTTAATTCTGTAATTTGATATTTAGTTTTAATTTTAGAAAAAAAAATAAGTTTAGATTTTGCCAAATATGTTGCCTTTTATTATCTGATTATGTATTATTAATTTTATAATAGTGTCAAATCCATTAATAAAAACAATCAAAATTCACTGCAAAAATCGTGGAATGATGTTGCATAGTCCTTCATATTTTTAATCATTATTTAGAGCTTGTATTCTTCATTAATCAAATTTTTTATTAATACTTTTTAATGTCTGATTTTTAACTAAAACTTAATTTGATTCCTGGGACAGCGGAACCAATTTATAACAATTCATATTTTATTACTGAATAAAAAGAATAACATTGCTATTAACGTTTTATTCCGGAAAATTGCTATTTTTATTATGGAAAAAAATACATTATACTTTTTAATAAATAACAAAAATTTAAAAATAAAACTACAAGAAATTATCATGAGAATGAAGGACGAGAATCATTGTCTTATCTACAATATCGATATAAGCTATCACACTGATAAATTCATTTATTAAAAAGAAGCAATTATTCAAATGGAAAAGAAACGTAACCCGATATTTGCGTGTTTCACTAGAAGCAACAAAAACAGCCATGAGTAATAGCCGATTTAGTTCCTGTTGTTCGTCTGCCCAACCAATTAGGAGAACATTCCCCTCACGTCCACTCCTCGTGACCAGTTGGAATGTTCGACCCACCCCTATCGTACTCGAATCGCATTCGAAAAGAAAAATACATCAAAAAGTTTTGTGTAATAGTTTGTAGATGGTAAATATATATGATGTAATGGAAATGTTTATCAACCCAGACAACATTGCAATTTATTTTAAAAAACATTCATTTATTTTGATTTATCTCAGAAATACTACATTAAGAAAAAGATAACCATATATAAAAATGACCCACCAAATCGCCATAGTCGTAAAATTTACATATTACAAACTTAATAATATTGCTGCATGATCTTCGATGTATAAATATGAGAATATTAGTTTTATTTTTAATTACATTTCTGTAATTATTTCTTTAATTTTACTTGTTACAAGAAATTCGTTTGTTTTATAATGATTTGTTAAGTATATAAATACATGCTGTATTAATGCATGCCATGTTGGCGAAAATTGATGATGAATCTAATGAGAAATTTGATGAGGAATCTAATCAGAAATTTGTTTGCTTTATAATGATTTGTTAGGTATATAAATATGGTTGTACTAAAATTTCGCCAAGTTGGCCAAAATTGATGATGAATGTAGTGGGAAATTCGTTTGTTTTATAATGATAAGTATACAGACATATGTTGTATTAATATATCTCCAAGTTGGCAATAATTGATGATGAATCGAGTGGGAAATTCGTTTATTTTATAACAAGTTGAGCTATACTAATATATATGTGCATAAATATATACTGTACTAATATATTGCCAAGTCGGCAAAAATTGAGGATGAATCAAAGTGGGAAATTCCTTTGTTTTTTTAATGAATTGTTAAGTATTTAAATATTTACTGTACTAATATTTCGTCAAGTTGGCAAAAATTGATGATTAATCGTAAGAAATTCGTTTGTTTTTTAATGATTTGTTAAGTATATAATCAATAATGCTAATGCTGTACATTATTCGATGTATAAATAAGAGAATAATATTTTACTTTTAATAACATGTTTGTAATTATTTCTCTAATTTTATCTGCTATGGGAAAATCGTTTGTTTTATAATAATATGTTAAGCATAAAAATATATGCTGTTCTATAATACATTGCCAATTTGGCGAAAATTGAAAATGAATCTAATGAGAAAATCGTTTGTTTTTTAATGATTTATTAAGAATATAAATATATGCTGTACTAATATATCACCAAATTGGCAAAAATGGAAGATGAATCGAGTGGAAAATTCTTTTGTTTTATAATGATTTTTTAAATATACAAATATATACTATACTAATATATCGCCAAGTTGGTTAAAATTGATGATGACTATATTGGAAAATTCGTTTCTTTTATAATGATAAGTATATAAATACTATATGCTGTATTAACATATCGCCGTTGGCGAAAATTGATGGTGAATCTAGTGGGAATTTGATCGTTTTATAAAGATTTATTAAAATTTAAATATATGCTGTACTCATATACCACCAAGATGGCAAAATTTCATGGTGAATCAAATTGGGAAATTCGTTTGTTTTATAATTATTTGTTAAGCGTATAAATAATAATGCTGCATAATATTCGTTGTATAAATATGAGAATAATATTTCATTTTTAATTACATTTCTGTAATTATTTCTCTCATTTTATTTGCTATAAGAAATTTGTTTGTTTTATAATTATTTGTTAAGTATATAAATATATATTGTACTAATATATAGCCATGTTGGCGTAAATTGATGATAAATCTAGTGGGAAATTCGTTTGTTTTAGAATGATTTTTTAAATATATAAATATATATTGTACCAATATATCGCCAAGTTGTCTAAAATTGATGATGAATCTAGTGGAAAATTCGATTGCTTTGTAATTGACAATACTTAACAAATCAAGTATATAAATACATGCTGTACTAATCTATCGCAAAGTTGGCGAAAATTGATGATGAATCTAGAGAAAAATTCTTTAGTTTTATAATGATTTGCTAAGCATATAAATAATAATGCTGCATAATATTAGATGTACAAATATGAGAATAATATTTTATTTTTAATTACATTTCTATAATAATTTCTCTAATTTTATAAATATTCGTTTGTTTTATAATGATTTGTTAAGTATATAAATATATGCTGTACTAATATATCGCCAAGTTGGCGAAAATTCATGAGGAATCTAATGATTTGAATATAACTATTTCCCACAGCTTTATTTGATCTCTGTAAATGAGATCAAATAAAGCTGTTTTAAATTCCTAAGGTTAGCAAAAGACAGCTATTAAAAACCAAAATCCGTTTCTCAAAATAATTTCTTGAAAGTTAAAATGATGAGATATTTTCAGCGGATTAGAAGTTGAGTTGTAACCTAGTCCAATGACATTGGTGGCGATAAATCTTTGATAGTATTTGCAGATAATTGTATGTGTTTTCTGGATTTTTTGTAAGTGTTTATTGTTTAAAATATTAAAATTTCAAACTCGAGATAGAGGGTTTCTCACTGAGAGATATACTGAATTATGTCAGTGGTCTCTCTATCTCTTTACATTAAGAAACTATTCTGTTACAATATATCTCAATTTCTTTAGTAATTTATCTCAAATTTCTCGAATGCTTTATGAAAATAAATCATCTTAGTTAAAATAATATAAAGCTAAAATTTAACAGCGACATCCAAATGATGAAATTTCAGTGTTCATCATTATCTCAGGATTACATTAATTGCTGTTTTTTTCTTTATTATTAATGATGACTGTTCGATAGCTCGGACACATAAAATAAACTCCAATAATATTCGACACAGTGGACTGTAAGTAAATAAATTTCCTTTATTTAGGCAGCCATCAAGCTCGAAGATGGACTGCCACACGCAACCTTTCTCGTTGGTTACAAAGGTTCAACTCTTTTGTTTATGCAGCCATCAAGCTCGAAGATGCACTGCTACACGACCTCTCTCTTTGGTCGCAGTTGCTCAACTCCCTTTATTTACATTCTTTCTCTCTCTCCCTGGCCCTAACCCCTACCAGACACCCCCACAGACAGGATGTTTTTCTGGACATAGGGCGTTGACCTCCCCCATGCAGGGGAACCTGGGTTTCGACGTAACAATGACTATACTTGAATCTTCAAAGTACGAGATTTCTAGTGCCCACAATATTTCAATGTCAGTTAGATAAGATCCTTCAATTAATTTACTTTCGTACTATCAGGCACATGCGTAGGAGACAATGGCAAATTCCTTTTAGGATAATAATTCATATGTTTTCATACGTTGCAGATTGAAAACTCTATACTGACAGCCTTTCTTTAATTGACATAATTAACAATGATACGTTAATTACGTCAATTAAAAAATATTTTTAAATATTTTTCCTGCTAATGTTCCTAAAAAGCTATACCGACTCAACGCATTTTGTTTTCCAGTCTGATGTCTTTCTGGTGTGTTCGACAACATGGCAATTTTACTTCCATTTTTGGAGTTTTTATCAATAAGTTCTTAATTTTTAGGTACCAAACTTATTATGTTCTACTTATTTCGTAAGAAGTCAAAATTTAAAATGATAGGCCATGAAAAATATGTAAATGTTTATGGATGCCAATCTTATTGGACTCGATTGTAGATAGAATTACTATGAAAAATATGTAAATGCTTATGGATAATAATCTTATGGAAATATATTATTAATTATTAATTGAATTATAATGAAAAATATTGCAATATGTAAATGTTTATAGATACCAATCTTATTGAACTCAATTGTAGATAAATTTGCTATGAAAAATATGTAAATGTTTATAAATATCAATCTCATTGAACTCGATTGTAGATAGATTTGCCATGAAAAATATGTAAATCTTTATGGATACCAATCTTATCGAATTCAATTGTAAAAAGATTTGCTGTGAAAAATATGTTTATGGATACCAATCTTGTTGAACTTGATTGCAAATAGATTGTTTTTGAAAAATATGTAAATGTTTATAAATATCAATCTCTTTGAACTCGATTGTAGATAGATTTGTTATGTGAAATATGTAAATCTTTATGAATACCAATCTTATCGAATTCAATTGTAAAAAGATTTGCTGTGAAAAATATATTTATGGATACCAATCTTGTTGAACTAGATTGCAAATAGATTGTTTTTGAAAAATATGTAAATGTTTATGGATATCAAACTTATTGAACTCATTGTAGCTAAATTCTAATCCTTTTAATTGAATTCAATTATAAATTTATTAAAAGTATGTGTGAAAATTTAAGCCCATTACATTTCTTAACACAATGTGAAATTTTATAATACTTTGGTAAAACATTGCTAAAGAGCAAACATATTTATGATCAGAACTGCTTATGCAGTAGTTATTTATTTTCTTATGTAATGCAAGCAATTTTCGATGAAATTTAAAAGCTAAGTCAAGCTTTTCTTTAAGGATATTTTGAATATTATTTGAATGATAATGGTAAAAAGATAATTAATTTCTTAAACTTAAATTAAAAGTTAAAATTAAATTTAAATTAAAGTAATTAATTTAATAAATTTACAAATAAATAAATTAACTTAATTAATTTAATAAATTTACAAATTAATAAATTAAAATTAATTAATAAAATTAGTATCAATTAATTATAATTATTATAATAATATTATTAATTAATTAATATAATCAATTTATTAATTAAAATACATTAATTAATTAAATTTAAATAAATTAATTAAGTACTTAAAATTAATAAAAGCGATTAATTAAATTTAAATTTATAAATAAATTAATTAAAGACAATAAAATTAATTAATTAAAAAAATATTAATCTTATTACCTTTTTCAAGACAATTTGAAATTTTATAATACTTTGATAAAACATCATTGAAAAACACATATATATTTATTTTGCTTATGAGGTCAAACCGTTTAATCTCTTGTGAATGTCTTAATAGATGAAATCTTGTCTTAATTGATGAAATTTCGAAGTAAAGTTAAACTTTTTTTAAAGATATTTTGAATATTATTTGAATAATAATAGATATTATAATTAGATGTTCACATATGAATTTCTTATATCAATGCTTATATGAATTGCTTATATCGATTTTACAATTTCATAACTTCTAGTAAAATTAGAAGATAAAATACGAATAAATTTGTGTATGAAATGATCATGAATCATAAATTGTAATCCTTTACTTAGTTATTAAATCCTTTTTTTCTTTTTTTTTTTTTTTTTTTTTTTTTTTTTTTTATCGCCAAGTCAACCTGTTGCATATTTCCATAGAAGATTCAAAACAATGTTTCTTGAAAAACAGTTCGAACAGGATATGCATTGCTGCTGATTGGAAGGCAATTTAGTTTTCGAGATCTTCTTTTTTTTCTTCTTCTTGTTGTTGATCTTGCAGAAACGAGTTTTCTTTTGCGAACCGGCATCGAAGAAATTTACAAACACTGAAAAGAAAAAAAAAAAAAAAATGCGTTTTAATCAAAAGGGTGTGAGAAGAAGCAATTAGCGATGGCCGCAAATTAAACGTAAACACTTTTATGAGATAATAAAGACAGGGACGAAAGAACAAAAAATAATAAAGGCAACCCTTGACCACGGATGTCTTTGACCTGGCTCTTTGCCTTCGGTTGTGCCGGCAAAAAAGCGATAGGCCAGCTCCATTGTAGGAGACTGAAGGTCTCTGTGAGATTGATACGAGTCCGGTTGTGTTTTTCAGGTAATAATTATACAGATTAGTAAATTATCAAAATGCAATACATAATCTTTGGGAGTTAATCACAAGAAGCTATCAATTTAGGTACTGACGCATGAGGAATGAAGTCCTAATACCTCATGAAATACAATAATAAATAACATTGTCCACTAGATAATTAAGTTACATTTTTTTTTCTGTTTTTTGAGCATAAGAACATTGTATGACAGTTTACTAGTTTCGTATGAATTAAACTTTTTAGCATATTCAAATGGAATTATAAATATATGTTATCAAGTCAAATGGAATTATATATAGTTTCTGTTGAATGTTTAAATTCAATACATAAAACAAAAAAGCAAGTGTGGTAAATCATTCGTTATTTTAAACACTTGCAACTTAAAAAAATAATGTCCGTTTGTTTAATTTGGTCTTATACGTTCACCTGCTGCCTGATGCCATTTTTTTATGCTAAAATTGAATTTACTGCAATTAACTTGATTTTTATTCAACTTATTATTTTCTTATAAGTAATAATCGCACTTATATTTTAAAATTTTAATTCACAAAAAAAAAAATCACGAACATACAACAATTGGAAGAAGAAGAACATAGAATTTCATGAACATGAAAACATCAGAACATAGAACTTGATGAACATCAGAACATAGAACTTAATGAACATCAAAACATAGGACTGGATGAACATCAGAACATAGAACTTCATGAACATAAAAACATAGAACTTCATGAACATGAATATATCTGAACATAGAACTTCATGAACATGAATATATCTGAACATAGAACTTCATGAACATGAAAACATCAGAACATAGAGCTTCATGAACATGTAAACATCAGAATACAAAACTTCATGAACATCAAAACATCAGAACACTTCATGAATACACAGAAATTGTAAAAAACTCTTTGTAGCTGAATAATGCAAGAGATAGGTTGTAAGACGAGTCATTTCTCGTCTAAACTGCTGTTACCACGTGTGATATCAGTTGCGATTTGAATAAGAAACACATTTGCTTAACAAAAATCAAAATCGAACCGAATAACACAATGATAGGCTTTTCTCAATTGACACTCCCTTGTATCGTACGAATCATGAAAAGGCTGGCTAATCTGATCGGCTTCTTTCGGTGGCCGATAAATGGTGGTTGGGCGCTTCTTTTTATGCAAATGAGCGCCAACCGCTGCCAATTCGGTACATCCAAGGTGATTAGCCAGGAGTCATTGCTCACGCCAAGGTGTGGTTGATGGGCGAATAAAAAAGAGTGACGGATACGCCATCCATCATGTGCCTGGAGATAGTGTCTTGTGATGTTGTTTGGCGATTCTTTTTCTTCTTGTTGTTTATTTGGAACATATCAGCCCATAATAGGGGTTAATATGTGCCAGGTGTGTCCAAAGTTGGGTTTGAAGATATTCCGCAATATATGAAAGTACAATGGTAATTGCTTCGTTATCTGATGCATTATTTTTGTATATGCAGTCGTAAATTTAATCTTAATTTTTGATGTTTAGTTGATATTTTCATAAACCTAATTAGTTAAGCTAAGCGCGAACTCTTATAAAGAACTTCAATGAACACTTATTGAGCATTTGAACACTTATATGGGATGGATACTTCATTCATTTTATACTTGGAGATAGCAAATGTCAGTGTCTTGTAATGTTGATTGGCGATTCTTTTTCTTCTTGTTGGTTGTTTATTTGGACCAGATTGCGCCAAAACAGGGTTAACATGTGGCAGGTGTGTCTAAAATTGGGTTTGAAGAAATTCCGCAATAGATGGAAGGGCAATGATAATTTCTTCGTTACCTGATGCATTTTTTGGTAAGTGTAGTAGTAAACTTAAACTTAATTTTTGATATTTAATTCATATTTTTATTAATTTTCATAGATCGCATTAGAGGAGATAAGTATGCACACTTATAATGAACTTGAATGAACACTTATTGAGTATTTCAACATTCACAGTGATGGGTACTACATCCATCATATGCCTGGAGATAGCAATATTAGTATCATGTAATGTTGTTCGGAGATTCTTTTTCTTCTTGTTGGCTGTTTATTTGGACCAGATTGCGCCAAAACAGGGTTAACATGTAGCAAGAGTGTTCAAAATTGGGCCGAAGAAAAATTCCACAATGGATGAAAGTGCAATGGTAATTGCTTCGTTATCTGATGCCTTTTCTTGTGTGTGTAGTCGTAAATTTAAACTCAAATTTTAATGTTTAGTTAATATTTTCATTAATTTTCATAAATCTAATAAGTGAAGGGAAGCATGAACTCTTATAATAAACTTGAATGAACACTTATTGAGCATTTAAACACTTACAGCGATAGGTACTCCATCCATCATATGCCTGGAGATAGCAATACCAGTGTCTTGTAATGTTGTTTGGCGATTCTCTTTTTCTTCTTGTTGGCTGTTTATTTGGACCAGATTGCGCCAAAACAGGGTTAACATGTGGCAGGTGTGTTCAAAATTGGGCTGAAGAAAATTCCGCAATGGATGAAAGTGCAGTGGTAATTGCTTCGTTATCTGATGCATTTTCTTGTGTGTGTAGTCGTAAATTTAAACTCAAATTTCGATGTTTAGTTGATATTTTTTTTAATTTTCATAAATCTAATTAGTGGAGGTAAGTATGAACTTCAATGAACACTTATTGGGCATTTAAACGCTTACAGTGACTAACAGGGCAGTGTTAAGTAAGTAACGTCGGTGCAGCGCTTGCCTTAAGGCATTCAAGACGACTGTCTAAGTGTTTGCCAGCTGCATTAGAAGAAAAAATTATGTATGGCAATTTGTTACAGAAAAATTTCTTTATCAAAATCATTATAGGCACGCTATCTTAAAGACTTAAATTAACTTGTTAAATGGAACATAAAAAATTATTTTTTAAGCGAACCTATTATGAAACATAACATGCAGCCAGATAGCATCTCGAATTTCGTTCTAATGAAATTTCATTCAATTTCTCCACCCTTTTCACACCACTAGTTGGCAATAAATAACGAATAGAATTTAATAGGTATCGAAAGCATGATCTTCAGTGAACCCCTCCATACCCTCCGACTCCCCTGCAGAGTCTTGTTTTCGATATTATTCTAGGGAAATGAACTCGGCCGCGGCGCCTGGATTCTTCCTCATCAACTCTTTTGTTCGCGCAGGTCGGATCCAAGTGTGTGAACGGAGGGGGGAGAGGTATACCTGAATACAAATATCGTAACTAACCAGTAAGAAAAAAATTGATATGGGTGTTATAAAAGATGTCTTGACATATGGGAGAAAAATAAAATTGGAAATTATTTATTCATTTTGTGTGTGTGTGTGTTCTTTGACCTTTGAGGAATGCTGTTCTATTTTGGATTGTTCCTAAAAAGATAACCAGGATAAATAAAATAAAATTCGGCGTGTCTTTTTTATTTGATTTTTGTATATTAATGATCTTGGAGGACATTGAATGCAGTATCTATAAATCTTAAATGTTTCTTATATTCTCAAGTCAAATAGATGAACTTTTTCACAATGGAATATTAAAAATATATATATATTTTTAAATGGTTACACCTTCTTAGAGTATATATAATTGGAACTATATTACTATTATTTAACTGGAACTAAAGTGATTAATGATTTTCAAGAATATTTGTCTATTTTGTATAATTTATCAATATTAATTTTTTAAAATCGAATGAAATCCGTATATTGCTTTCTCGCTCATGTAAATGTATATTAGAGGTCAATGACCAATTGCCCAGCGTTCTGGTCTTTTGTAACACAGTCTTCAGGTTCAAATCCTCTCGGTGGCATGGATGTTTGTTTGTGGTTCGGAATCCACGTTAAACTGTAAGTTCTGGTCTAATTAACTTAAAGTGTGCAAAAACAGCAACAGTAGAGCGACAAAGCAAACTATGTAAATCATTACAATAATAAAACATGAAATTGTTTTTATGCTTATTATGTATTTTAAATTAAATATAAAATATCATAACACAGAAAATATAAAATATTAAAAATAATAAATCCTCATCATCAGTGGCGCAATAGCTCCATTGTGGGCCTACTGGCAGATTTCGAGATAGGAGACGTTTTTGTTTTACGCTGTAGGGTTGTCATCCCTACGCTCAATCCTCTACGACCCTATTAGAACAGGACCTACGGCTTAAAGTGGATTCCGAACCACTACAAACATCCATGCATCGCCGAAACTCGAACCCGAAGTCTGTGGTATCGAGATGCCAGAGCGCTAGTCACTCGGCCATCATTCCCGAAAATAATAAAAGGTATAAAAATAATTGGAAATAATTAATAATATAAATAATTTCTTATTAATAATAAATGTTTGAAAGAATACATGTTGTTGTTGTTTCTTATCCCACTTGGCTGGCCAAGCCCACAAGCCCATATGGACTCATGATTGAAGGGGAAGGAAGCAGCTTCTGTTGTGATGGAGCACCCCGTATGTAGAAGCCTGACTTTTGCTCCGTGACGCTCTTACAGTCATAGAAGACCGGGACATACGGCTTAAAGTGGATTCCGAACCACTACAAACATCCATGGCACCGCCGGGATTCGAACCCGAAACCTGTGGCACCGAGCGCCAGTGCGCTAGACACTCGGCCATTCAGGTCCCAAATTTGCCAACGGCATGCAGTGTTCCCAGGTGGTCACCCACCCAAGTACTGACCGCGCCCAATGATGCTTGACTTCGGTGATCTAACGAGAACCGGTATATTCAGCATGGTACGGCCGTTGGCTATTAAGAATATATAAAATCTCACAATATGTTAAAATGTATTTTTTTAATGCGGTCATTGTTGTTTTGCTTATTAGGTATTTTATATTAAATATAAAATATTATAACTCAGGCAATATAAAATGTAAGAGATTGAAAATAATAAAATGTATAGTAAAGATAGTCGGAAATAATTAATAATATAAATAATTAACTAACCCAGTAAAACAAATTGACATGATTGTTATAAAAGATGTCTTGTCATATGCAAGAAAAATAAAATTGGAAATTATTTATTCATTTTTGTGTGTGTGTGTGTGTGTCCTTTGATCTTTGAGGAATGCTGTTCTATTTTGGATTGTTCCTAAAAAGATAACCAGGATAAATAAAATAAAATTCGGCCTGTCTTTTTATTTGATTTTTGTATATTAATGATCTTGGAGGACATCGAATGCAGTATCTATAAATCTTAAATGTTGTCAATTTTATTTTTCTAACATCTCAAGTCAAATAGATGAACTTGTTCACAATGGGATATGTTTTCGGAAAAAAATATTTTAAATGGTTACACCTTTTTAGAAAATATATCTATTATTATTATATACAACTGGAGCTAAAGTGATTAATGATGTTCAACAATCTTCTTCTATTTTGTATAACTTATTGATATTAATTTTTTTTAAATCTTATAAAATCTGAAAATTGCTTTGTTGTTCCAGCTGGAAGTATTTTTTAGGAAGGCCAATGGCCTTCAGTCATCCCAGGGTTTGGCAAGTTCCAAGTTGTTAGTGGTTCGAATCCCCTTTAAACTGTAGGTTCCAAAATGTGCAAAAATATGACCGTACAGCGACAAACCAAACTATGCAAATCATTAAAATAATATATCATGAAATTGTTTTTTCCTTATTATGTATTTGAAATTAAATATAAAATATTAAAACACAGACAATATAAAATATTAGAGAATGAAAATAATAAACCATCATCAGTGGTCCAATAGCCCCACTGTGGGCCAAGACCGTTTGCGTACTGGCAGATTTCGAGACAGGAGACGTTTTTGTTTTTACGGATGATACGTTTGTTTGTCAGTCTGATTCGCTCTGGACTTTCATATTAGACAGGACCTACCAGCTTTAACCATTCCAAACACTGAAACAACCTTACACAGCCTAGGACTCGAACTCGTTTATGGTAGGAATTATTCTGCCAGAGTGCTAGTCAGAGGTCGTCAGGTCATCTCGGTAATAAAAGGTATAAAAATGTCATTCTGGAAATAATTAATAATATAAATAATTAATTATTAATAATGCTTGTTTATTGTTTAGGGATGAATATATAAAATCTCACCATGCAAATATTGTAAAATGTATGCCTTCAATTGGAGTCATTGTTTATTCACCTTGTTATGTATTTTAAATTAAATATAAAATATTATAATACAGACAATATAAAATATGAAATTGAAAATAATGAAATGCATAAAGATAACTTGAAATAATTAATAATATGAATAATTTAACCCAGTAAAAATAAATTAATATGGGTGGTTTTTTTAATGATTTTTTGCATGTGTGTTATAAAAGGCCTGTCTTGACGTATGCGGGAAAAATAAAATTTGAAATTATTTATTCATTTTTTTTGTGTGTGTTCTTTGTTTTTGATTAATGCTGTTCTATTTTGAATTGTTCCAAAAATGTAACCAAGCTAAATAAAATTCAACCTATCTTTTTATTTGATTTTCGTATATTAATGCTATGCGAAGACGTCGAATATAGTATCTATAATTCTTAAATGTTTTGAATTTTTTTTTTTTTTTTATACAAGGCAAATAGATGAACTTTTTCACAATGGAATACGTTTTTTAAAAATATATTTTAAATGGTTACACCTTTTTCGAGAATGTATCTATTATTATTGTATAACTGGAGCTAAAGTGATTAATGATTTTCAGTAATTTTCCATTTTTTAGTATTCATCAATATTATTTTTTTAAATCAATAAAATATGCAAAATGTTTTGTTGCTCACAAAAATCTTTAGGGGGTCAATCATCAATTGGCTAGCTTTTGGTACTTCAGGTTCGAAACCTCGCTGTGACAAGGATGTTTGTTACTGGTTCGGAATCCATGTTAAACTGTGGGTCCCTGTCTAATTAGCCTAAAGTGTGCAAAAGAAATGACAATAGTGCGACAAATCAAACTATGTAAATCATTAAAATAATAAATCATGAAATTTTTTTTGTTTATTATATACATTAAATTAAATATAAAATATTATAACACAGAAAATATAAAATATTGAAAATAATAAATCATCATCATCAGTGGAGCAATAGCCCCATTGTGGACCAAGGCCGTTTGGTTACTGGCAGATTTCGAGACAGGAGATGTTTTTGTTTTTACGGGGCATTGGGGTAGGATTGTCAGGCCTACTCCCAATGTCTTACAGTCATATTAGACCAAGATCTATGGCTTAAAGTTGCCGCATTTTCCTTGATACGGAAAATGTTCGGCTGATGCCCTGGCCATCACGTTCACCGGATCTCTCGCCATTAGAAAACGTCTGGTCCATGGTTGCCGAACGACTGGCTCGTCACCATACGCCAGTCACTGCGGTTGATGAGCTGTGGTATTGTGTTGAAGCTGAATGGGCATCTGTACCAGTACGTGCTATCCAATCTCTGTTTGGCTCAATGCCCAGGCGTATAAGTGATGTTATTACTGCCAGAGGTGGTTGTTCTGGGTACTGATTTCTCAGGATCTACGCACACAAATTTATTGAAAATCTAATCACTTGTTGTTTCTAGTATAATATATTTGCCCAATAAATATCAATTTGTTACCTGCATTTCTTCCTGGTGTAGCAATTTTAATGGCCAGTGGTGTATTTAAACTAAACGATAGATTAGTTATTCTGAAGCTTTAAGAAGCAAATAGGATGTAGTAAATGCTAACATAATTTATTATTCCTTTTAATCTCTAACAGTTAATTAAGATTTCTTTAACGTTTATTAATGCATCCAATGACTAATATCTGGGCGTCCCTTTTGATGTGTTATTAATTGCTGCAACGGCATTTAATATTAATCAGAACATAAATAATTCAAGAAAATGTCATTTGTCTAATGGCTCATCTGAGAAGGTAAGCATTGTATGAAACATTCTATCTTCCACGTCGCGTGAACCAAAGATGATAGCTTGGTTTGTGGTTACAAGACGTTTTTCCTGTGAAAAATTTTTTTTCGATAGCAATATAAATGCATAAATAGCTGATAAGAGTTCCCAATCTTTCATGCACAATATCTATTATATATAATTCCTGTGTCACGATGTTTTATCGCGATGAACTCCGAAACTAACAATCCGATTTTAACTTTTTTTTTTTTAATGTGTGTTTTGTTCCAACTTGAGATGTAGGATAGTTTTTATTCGTATTATAGTTTTATTTCGTATATTATTTATTTTTATTCGTTATATTTATAGGATAGTTTTTATTCTTTTATTTATTATCTATAGTATTTATTTTTTATTTAAATGCAAAATCTAAGATTTTCATATTTTGTCATTTGGCGCCATTGACGTCATTTGGTCCAACTAAAAATTGCGATTTCTCATCCGATGGACGTAATTTTGAAAGTACATTCAAAATACAAGGTCAGGTGTACCATAAGATCGGGTCGTTGATGCCAATACCTAACGAAGAGTAGAATTGTTGGAAAATCTTTTAGAAAACCATAACCAACTTATTAAATTATTTAACGAATTTATTTATTTTGACGAAAGACAGATTAACGAGAAATAGTGTTCATCGCTTAGTTCTTAGATAAAAGAAAATAATGATTATTAAAAATTAAATTAGGTACAATAATTATAAAACAGTGTTAAAAATCAACATTATCTACCTCATTCATTAAATTAATAAAAACTAAACATTTTCTATTCGTTGGAGCTTAATTTGAACTTTTCATCATTCTTTACCAATCACTTCCATAAAAATACCAATTATAGTATCTAATAATTGAACGAAATACAAGAAAGCCACAGCAACGCGTGGCCGGGTCTTCTAGTAAACTTATAATTTGAATAGCAAGGAAGTTTGCTTCACGTTGAAAATATTTAAATAAACCCGTGTGATATGTCTTGAAGATTGTAAAATACACCTATCCTACAGTGGTACATCCTGTGAAGCATTAATTATGCTATATAATTTGCATTGGGGGGCAAGTAATCTCTGGCGCAAATTCCCTGCATTCCAAAATAGCAGCATGGGGATGAAAAAGATGAAATGATTAAAAGTTTTGCCAATATGATGAAGTAGTTCTGCCATGGTGACAAAACACATTGTAGATATATTTTACAAATATTTAATTTGTGGTTCTAGCAAGATTAAGAATGAAGCCCCACTAAAGTATGAAAATTTCTATTAGAATTAGAATGCAAATATATGCCCACACAATATGAAATTAAAATGCGTTAAAAATACCAAAAATGTGGCAACTGCCCCTGATGTTGCGTTTACTCCTCATCGTGTTTTTGATTGTCCAGCTGTTCAGGGGATACAACAACAACAACAGCTAATTTTTTAAAAGTTGATTGGCAAACTTAACTATGGAATCACTTAATGAAATTATTGTGATAAAAGTTTTATAGGATTTGTTCTTCTTAACTTCCATCATTTAATTTCAAATATATCGGTTTAAAAGCTCAGCTCGTTCTGCTTTAATTGTAGGGAAAAAAAAAATTCTAAAATTGCAAAAAATTCTAAATCAACATTGTGGTTTTATTTTAAACTTCATAAACTATAATTATGATGGTTAACTCAAATCAATAAGATGTTTATTAAATTCCGATCAATATCTTTCGAGTTAAGGTATAAACATGCAGTCATCTTCAGAAACAAGAAAACTCAAAGACGATTGTGACAACTTATACAGCATCTTCAGTCAACATTACAGGGGGAATTTTCCGGTTTTGTTTCCTTATAAGCCAAGTCAATTCAGGACATTTACATCTAAAATTGTTTTGGATAACGTCATTCTCCTATTCATGTAAATGAGTAATTCTTAGTTGTAGAATTGCAAGTCGAGATTTATCATGAACTAAATAAAACCACAACCCATCATTTCCAAGTTACATGTACATTATACAAAATAAAGCTTTAATGTTGAAAAATTTACATTATCTAACTTTGCATAATAACTATGCCATTATTGTAACTACCATATTTTTGCACTTTTTCTGTAAACTTTAAGCTGATGTGTCTCTTATGTGCACCATAAAATGGAGACAATGAAGGAGGACATTATCTTCTAGAAGAACTTTCTGAAAATTTGATCCCACTATACACTGAAGTGACAAAAGTCATGGGATAGCAATATGCAAATTTTCAGAAGGCAGTAGCATCGCGTAGAACAGGTATAAATGCGCAGTGCTTTCGCAGAGCTTTCGTTTCTGTTCAAGTTATTCATGTGAAGAGGTTTTGACGTGATGATGACCGCACGACGGGAATTAACAGACTTTGAACGCGGAATGTTAGTTGGAATCGTTAAAGGAAAAATTAATTTCGGAAATCGTTAGGGAATTCAACATTCCCAGATACACTGTGTCAAGAGCGTGCCGAGAGTATGAAATTTCAGGTATAACATCCCACCATGGACAGCGCAGTGGTCGACCGCCTGCACTTAACGACCGAGACCCCACGAAGCCATGGACCCAAACTGTCAGCAAGGCACTGTTCAAGCTGGTGGTGGCTCCGTAATGGTGTGGGCTGTTTTTTCATGGCATGGACTTGGTCCTCTGGTGCGACTGGACCGAACATTGACTGGAAATGCTTATGTTCAGCTACTTGGAGATCACTTGCAGCCATTCATGGACTTCATGTACCCAAACAACGATGGGATTTTTATGGATGACAATGCGCCATGTCACCGGGCCACAACTGTTCGCGATTGGTTTGAAGAAAATTCTGGACAATTCCAACGTATGATCTGGCCACCTAGATCGCCCGACATGAATCCCATCGAGCATTTATGGGACATCATCGAGAGGTCTGTTCGTGCCCAAAATCCTGCACCATCAACGCTTTCACAATTATGGACGTCTATCGAGACAGCATGGCTCAATATTCCTGCAGAAGACTTCCAACGACTTGTTGAGTCCATGCCACGTCGAGTTGCTGCACTTCGCCGGGCGAAAGGAGGGCCGACACGATATTAAGAGGTATCCCATGACTTTTGTCACTTCAGTGTATAATAGCATGTGCCAAAACAGACTGGTAACTTATGAAAGACATGAAAACATTGTTTCAACAAACTTTATTTAATTAATAATGGATTATTGTTCATACTTTAATTTAATTTTTATCAATAGGACAAACTTTGTAAACAAATAACAAAATATAGAAGCAGTTTTTTTCTAATGACTAAGAGTTTAGCATCTTGTTTGTTTTCTAGCTAATTGTTTTTTTTTTTTTTTTCATATATTGGAATAATTTTTTTCTAATTTCTATATTGGTTTACTTTTATTGTTTGAATTTCATGAATTTTAAAGGAATATTAAATTAATATCGTTACATAATAATTTGCAAAAAAAACAAATGCATATGCTTTACTTGGAAAAGACAACTGATTGATCATGGTGAGATTGTATAATATATTGAACTTTTTTTTCAATTTTTCCAAATACTAATTTTGCATTGCTATTTTTAGTCAAGAAAACTTACCAAAGTAAACTATCTATATGTTGCTTTTTAAAGCTGGTTAACACTTGGTCCTATCAGCTATAAATCAATAATAAAAACAAAGGTGACAATTTTTTCTAACGAAATTTGCTTTCTTTTTGCATTGGAACTTGAATAATTTCCTTGTTTCTGTACATTGCAAAGTATACATAGTTTCTACACATTATAGTGTTCTTCCATAGTGGAAATAGTATTATTCTACTACTGTGTCCAAAAAGTAAGACCAATTCTCCTAATAAAATTAAAGGGGTATATGGATTTTCATTTTTTTTTTTTTTCTTTTTTAGGTTGCTGGCACTGTTCTTGATATCTGTGTGAAATTTGACGTAAAAATATTAATTAGTGTTTGAGTTACGCTTGGCTTTATGAGATGCCAAAACTGATTCCGGCGATTTTTGAAATGTCTGAATGAATTGAGCAAAGAAGTTGCATTAAATTTTGTTTGCAGAAACGTATAGAAAGTTGCAGGAAGCATTCGATGAGCATTCCTACATCGGAAAGAATTGCTTGAAGTGATATAAACAGCTTGAAGAAGGCAGAGAACGCGTTGAAGACGAAGAGCCCTCTAGTTGACCATCAACCTCAACCAACGAAGCTCACGTCCAAAAATTAAAGATTTGGTGCTTGCAAACCGTCGATTTACAATTAGAGACCTTGCTGCTGATGTTGGAATTTCAAAAGAATCGATCAATTCCATTTTGGGCCTCGAACACGTCAAATCTCGATTGGTTCCAAAAACACTGAATGCGCCAGCCCACACTGCATTGATTCTTCGTGACTTTTTCTCTAAAAATGAAACCCGTATCGTTCCACAACCACCGTACACCGTATGTGACTTCTGGCTATTCCCTAAATACAAAAGACCACTCCGGGGACACCGTTTTGAGTCGACTGAAGAGATTCAACGTGATTCGGCGCGTTCTTTGAAGGCCGTCCCTGCCGATGATTTTTTAGCATGCATTGAGGATTTGGAAAAAAGTTGTCATAAGTGCATTGTATCCGGAGGGATTACTTTGAAGGCGATGAAATAAGTTTGGAAGAATAAATAAGGAGTTTTTGAAAAAAAAATAATTGGTCTTACTTTTTGAGAACAGTAGTATACATCAAATTATAGGGGCCTTATTGTTTTTTAATAAATAGTCGTGATTCAAGAGACCACCTCTGTGAGACACGAATCAAGCACGCATTGTTTTATATGGCGACCACCCTAAAAAGAGCACGCACCGTTCTCACCTGCAGTCTGCAGGTAATCGTGCCTGCAGAGGTGGCCAACCTCTTATCAGCCTAACAAGGTTCTGACAGGCGTTCAACGATTAATTGACTCAGCCATAGCTCGTGGGTTCAAAGGGCGCAGTTAATCAACACCAGATAGGATCAGTACCAGAACGAATACACGAGCAGTTAGATTCGAGATATACGTTTCGTTCAGGACAACAACAAGTGAATTTGTATCGGGTTTGTAGGCTTGAAACAGAATGAAAATGGCCTGCTTTGTAGAACCTGTTTTTAATTTTCCAAAACATTTGTAATATTTCGTTTATATCAGGTTTTATAATTCGATATGTTATGAGATTAGTGGCTTTATTTTAACCCTTTTTTTTGTTGCTGTAATATAAAAAAAAACATTTTATTTAAATTGAACTGTAATATTGTCCCGAAATATGCCAGAAGGCAAATGGCCCACCATGGGGATGTTGCGAAAATGAAGAAGAAGAATTTCTAGGGAAAAATAAATACAAATGGAGCATTAATACAAACTTTAAAATTGTATGGAATATAAAAGAAAAAAAAATTAATAATTAGTCAAAAAATGTAGAGTAAATTGTAATAGGACCTATCAATGAGCAAATAAGCACTAACCTGGACGCATAATTTCGACTTCAACTTTTATCTTTTCCAGGCTTTTATCAGATCTGATTCCAGTTGTAATCATATATCAAGAGATCACGTTACAAGATTTCATTCGAATCATACCTTAAAAGATTCCATTTTGGAATTTTTAAATTTTGTCTGATGAAGAACATTTTTCATGTTGAAGTCTGGCATTGAAAAATAAAAGAAAAGATTTACAATTTTCTGCAATTTGTGTTCATCTGAGAGGCCTTTAACTCAAAGTGATTAATAAATTCAATGTATTGATGGATTTGGATAGTAGGCAGAGTATGAACTAATGGTACACCAAAGAAAGAGGATACTCTAATTATTTGCACTTAGGTTTGAAATGTGTGGATTCAAAGAAACTTCAAACTTTCATCAATCAAAAAATTATTGTTGAATAATGATATCAAATGGATCTATCGGATATGTTTTATTCAAAAAAATAATAAATAAATAAATAAATAATGTAATATGAATAAAAGAAGCTCGGTTTAAAAAAAAACTATGAAAAAAGTTGCAATTTCCTTTAGAAAATATAAATTTCGGTAAGGCAGTATTATTTTGGATCGTTCTTCAAGAATCATCATTAGCAATAAGTGACAATTTAATCAATTTCTAGTACACATAAGATAGACACTATCTAGATACTTTTTTTTTTGAATGCAAATTCTTTGCTCAATTAATTCAGACATAAATTATTTAGAAAGGTGTTATTTTAATAAATTAGACATCGATGTTGATTAAGGATAGTATTCTTAAAAAAAGCTTTACTTTTTCTAATGAATATTGAGTACTATAATTTTTTCCATTTGTTTGGGGACTCTAGCACGCCCCAGTGTGACATGCATTCGTAGGCACGTGCAATACCCATTAGCATATAACTTGTTTGAAAATTCCCTAAACATATAATCATGGGGATCACATTCCTTAGTTTGTAAAAATATTTACTTAAAAAGGTTTTTTTTTTCTAATGCAGCTGGCAAACACTCAGACAGCTTGGTCTTGGATGCCTTAAGGCAAGCGCTGCACAGACGTTATTCACTTTGCATTACCCAAGGGGCGCGTGTAACTTGAAGATAAGCCACGGACGTGGAGTAACAATGCCCCGCAACGCTCTACGATCATATTAGACCGGGACCTACGGTTTAAAATAAATTTTTTTTATTTTTTTTGTTTAAATTAGAAAATTATTATTATTATTTTTTTTGTTCCAATGCAGCTGGCAAACACTTAGTTAGCTTGGATGCCTTAAAGCAAGCACTGCAGAGACGTTACTCACTTTGCATTACCCAGGGGGCGCGTGTAACTTGAAGATACGGACGCGGAGTAACAATGCCCCCCGCAACGCTCTACGATCTTATTAGGACCGGGACCTACGGTTTTAAAGTGGATTCCGAACCACTACAAACATCCATGGCACCGCCTGGTCTCGTACCCGAAACCTGTGTTGCCGAGCGCTAGCCACTCGGCCATTCAGGCCCAAGGTAATATAATTGATATGTGATATCGAAATAGTTTATTTAATGTGCATTGAGTCTAAAATAGTTAACAATTTTTAGAATCGAATATAATTTCATCATATATATATTTTTTTACTAGATATGTTTCTTATTAATCAAAAATTTTCAATTTAACTATCAATCAGGATTTTCTATACAGAATTCATTCATATATTTCCGGTTTTTCGTTTCGTGCTGCCCTCTATGAAATAACTCTGCTACTATTAGATATGGATAAAATAAATAATTTTCTTGTTAAATTTCATTCTACCTTAAATATCATTTTACTTTTAAAAGACAAGTAACTCGTTTAAATTTATAACACAATTCACATTTTTTACACCTGAAGACAGCTTAAAAAATAAAAAAATTATAGATTAAAAAATTGAAAAATAAATTAACAAATATTCATTTATTGACTAAAACATTGACATTTTTACATTTGTTTACACTTGTTTGGAAATTGTTTACACTTCATCTCAATTAATTTGTATGAAAATAGTTTGATTGTAAAAAAATAAATAGTTAACATAAATTAAATATAAAAAAAATATGTAGTTTATCCAAGGTGTAAAAAGGTTGATAAAATTATTCAGAAAATATGACAGAACACATCTATCGGGATGTCATTCTGGAACAACATGTACGTTTGTTTCGGGGCGAAATGGGTGCTGAATTTCTGTTTATGGATGACAACGCCCGTCCTCACCGTGCAAACATTGTAGAAGAATGCTTTCAATTGGAGGATATCACCCGTATGGATTGGCCAGCATACTCACCGGACTTGAATCCAATAGAGCATGTGTGGGATATGCTTGGCCGACGAATTGCAGCCCGTCAACCCCCTCCCACCTGTCAACCGGAACTTCGGAGGGCATTGCTTGATGAGTGGTGTAATATTCCCCATAATTTATATCATGCTGCCACTCATGAAAATACGAAACAAACCAGAAAAACGATTTTTTAAATTTATTAATAACTTATATTTGATTATCAAATAATTTATTTTCTTTTTAATGCTGTTAAAATAATTAAGGCTTTATAACAACCGTTATTTGAATTTAAGAGAAAAAATGTTATTTTTTATTTTTAGAACGTTAGTTCACGGCGAAAACGTCCATCTGTTAACATAGTTAAGGTTTTGTGGCAACAATTATTTGAATTCGCGCGAAAAAATGTAACCTTTTAAGTTTAGAACGTTAGTTTACAGAAGAAAAAGGCCGTTGGTTCTGTTTTTCTGATGTTTGATGTTGATGTTGATGCTCTGATATTTGATGTTGTTCTGATGTTTGTTTTCTTCATTCATTTGATAAAAATATGTACGGTATCCTCCAACAAAGGATATATCAGAATGAAATGTAAGTTATTCTATAATATTTTTTTTTCCTTTTTAAATACTTTTGTTTCATCATTTGAATTCGGCATCGTAAACAACATAAAATTCTAAAAATTTCAATTCATCTACCACAATCAGGATTTTCTTTACAGAATTCCTGATTGTGGAATTATTATTTTTATTATTCCATTATTATCTTTGTCTAAATGATACATTTATGTAATTTAGCAAAACATAGTTCCACATAATAATTTGACGATAAAGCATAAAAGAAATTTGGCATAAAAGAAATTAAGGAATAAAATTTTGGCAAAATAATGATATATTTTGGAGTTAAAGGGCAATACGTGGCGTAAAAAGAAAACGTTAAAATTTTCCCATAATAGTGGTAAAAATTTGGCTATAAAGCGATATAAATTGGCGTAAAGGTAATTTAGACATAATTTTAGTGCTACATTTCTGCGTAAAAGCGATAACATTTGGAACGTAACGTAAAGTATTGAACAGTTTTTTTTAGTGATAAAAATTTGGCGATAAAGCATTAACTTTTGGCGTAAAAGCAAAAAACAAATTTTGCTCAGCAAAAAAGTTTGGTAATAAAGCGATAAATGTAGGCGATAAACCATTTCAAGGATTAAAATTTTAGAAGGATAGTCATGATATTTGGTGTTAAAGCAATAAACTTCAGCTTACAAGCACTTTCAGGAATAAACTTTATAATAGCTGTTTGGCTACTAATGTTGGTGTAATAGCACTGATGGACGATGAAATTTGGGGAAATAGCATTTTACGCTGACACCGAACTTCGGCAGCCATTTTGTTTGTTTACTTGGCGATTTGGCATCCCAGTGAAGGATTTTGGCGTAATATCATTTTTACCTCGAAAACTACTTGGTCCATTCATTATCATTCTCAGTTGACGATTTGGCAACCTGACAGTGTACTATATTTGGCACAAAGGGTATAGGCTTCTAGATTATACCTAATATTTTTATAAATTATCATTATTAGATATATTTTTATAGATTTTAATATTTTCTTTCTTTATCACTTCCAGAATTTAATAGTTTAAGTAATTATCTTAATTTAAAATAAAACTCTATATATAACAAACTTAATTCGATACATGAAACACCCAAAAAATAAACAATGTTCAATGATAAAACCATTCTTACTGATAGTTTTATTTCTTTCTTTAAATTTTGTAATTACTATTATATAATTTTCAATTTCATACTATCAAATATTAAATAGATTTCCGAAATTCAGATAACTCTACACTTTCAATGTTTTCATATATTGTTATTTGTTCATGGTTTACGTGAAAATAAGCCACAAAATTCATCACAGTATTTTTAAGTAAAAAATCACACTCATGTCCATAAATTAAGGACAATGAAGTTCAGGCAAAAAAAGAGACAGAAGCAAAACAAATTTGACTTATTTTTAAAGTCTATTATTAAACAAAAGGTAAAGAGCAAAAAAGATGCTATATGTTTGACATAATTAAAAAAAATTGCGATTTTTACTCCCCTGGAGCAAATTTCAAAAAAGAACATATTTACAAAAAACAGCATAACATGGTTAGTATGATGGTTAATAGGGAGTACGTCTCCCGGACGATGCAAGGCAGGCCTTACAACGCCTAGGCCTGCTGAGTATCAAATTATCAATCTGATCTTGGGGAATATTAAACCACTCATCAAGCAATGCCCTCCGAAGTTCCGGTTGACAGGTGGGAGGGGGTTGACAGGCTGCAATTCGTCGGCCAAGCATATCCCACACATGCTCTATTGGATTCAAGTCCGGTGAGTATGCTGGCCAATCCATACGGGTGATATCCTCCAATTGGATGCATTCGTCTACAATGTTTGCGCGGTGAGGACGGACGTCGGAAAACATCACACCAGACCACTGTTGCGGTGTCCACAATGCATTCTCTCTACTAAAGGTTAATCGCAGGCGGCAGTGAATTGCGGTAAGTGGAACACATTTGACAGGTCTACGAGCATATAGACCAATGTGCCTTAAGTGTTTGTACACGGTCTGCCTTGAAACTGTCGTACCGGTAGCTGAAGAGAGCTGACGAGACAGGTCTGATGCTGTGCTCCGTCTGTTTCTTTTGGCAGTAACTGCTAAATACCGGACCTCATTCGGCGTTGTCACTCGGGGGTGACCTGTGCTGTAACATCTACTCACATTACCATCATCTTGGAATCGTTGCCAAAACCTGGAGATGACACTCTGGGCGATTCCAAGTTCCTCGGACACTTCCAGCTGGGTACGTCCACATTCTAGTCCTCCGATAATTCTACCCCGTAAAAAATCATCCAAATGCTTCCTTTGTGCCATAACCATGCGGCTATTGCACTGAAAGGCTTTTAAAGCGCTTGTGAACAATTTTAATTCTTTGCCACCATTCCTTATATACCCCTCTCTTACACTCTAGTCATTGTGACGTACTATCCGTGCCATCTGGTGGTTTCCTGTAATTTGCATATTCTTCTTCAGAATGTGTGTGATAATTCTACAGGTGAAATTTTTATTTTAGAGTTCAATTTCTGTGTGATTCTGAATTATCCTTAATTTAGGGACATGAGTGTATAATTCATCATAATATTATTATAATAACTATAAACAAACAAACTAAACCCAAATTAATAGCACAAAAAAATTCAATTTTAGTACAAACAACTGTTATTTTTTATATTTATCGATTTTTTAAGATAATATTAAAAAGAATAAGCATTTTTAATTAATATATCATATCTTAAACACATTAACACTATTACAACATAGAATGTGTGAGAACTAGCTTATTATCGTTTTTTTTTGGCGCACTATTAGAAAATTATACGATAATACAGGGGAAAAAAATTACTTTTTTAGAATAAAAATTGTAAAGTACTAAAAAAAAAAAAAAAAAAAAAAAAAAGAGTAAAATAACTACATGTTTTTATAAATAACTACTTACCTGTACCACGTTCATCACAAGAAAAATAAGTAATACTAAAGCTGTCATTACAAATATTGTTGTTTATTTTGGTACTTACGTATTAACGCCACAGTAGCAGAAGTTGCGGTAATGCGCCAATAAAGAGCTGCCAATGCGCCAAAATAGAGACTGTTTTGAATCTATGTTAAACTCTATATCGGTCCATTTTGCACTGAAATCCGATTGACTACTTTGTTTTTAAATAAAGTGTTTTGAATTTTGAAAGTGTTTTAATTTTAAATAAAGTGTTTTGATTTTAAATAAAGTGTTTTAATTTTAAATAAAGTGTTTTGATTTTAAATAAAGTGTTTTGATTTTAAATAAAGTGTTTTGATTTTAAATAAAGTGCGTAATACGTAAGTACCTTAATTTTTTTTATTTTATAAATACATTTATTTAATAAATACAATATATATATATATACAATACAATATATATTATTTTATAAATACAATATAAATATCAATCTAATTTGCATTTAAATACATTTAAAAATATTAAATGCATTTAAAAAAACTCCCGGTATTGATATTGGCATAGGAGAGATTCAAAAAAAGAAAGAAAAAATGTTTTTTTGCTTCTCGAGCTGGTTCATACGAGCTGATTAGGAAACTTTGGACGAAATTGATTGCATTTTCTTCCCGTTTGGGCAGTTGAGCTGAGTGGACGTTTTTCTCGTTTGCTGATTTTGTTTGCTTTTAACGATGATCGATATGGAAGTTTCTATGGAGGGGAACGGACCTTCTCAGGTCCATCAGCAAGTACCCTCGTCGCCGGGTTCGGACGTCAACGCCATTCAAGTTAATGATTCAAATAAGATGACACCGCGAGGATTGCGCCGCCGATTGGTATCAGCACATCAAGAAATGGAAGTGATTGATGAAATCCTCACCTCTGCAAAGAAATCGGATTTTCAGAATGATTATCTCCAGCTTAATGCCAACTTGTCCAAGACGAAGGAGTATCTCCTGGAATGGGTAAGTCGTTCTGAAATTTGCCCTATTGCCGAGTGTAAAATTCATCATGCTAACTTAAAATCTAATCAGTCAAAAACTACTACTAAACTTGCAGCTAGTGAGATATCCTCTCATAATGATCAGGCTAATAGCTCTAAAGACATTAAAAAACCTAATCGAAAGCATACGGCTAAGGGAAACTTTATCTCCGGTAATGCTGAAAATGTCAAAACTATTACTGAAAATAAATATGCTACGTTGAGCACTGCCGTAACTGATGAATCAGAGGAAACGGTTATAGTAGAGAGGAAGCTTCCTCCAATCATGGTCGAATCGCAATCAAACTTGCAAGAAATGCTTAAAAAATTCGACGAGGCCTTCAATAGCACTGTGAACGTTAAGTTAGCAGGGAAAATACTTAAAATGTTTCCCAACAGCGAGGATCAGCATCATTAAATCACCAAATACCTCAATAAAAACGGAATTGAATTCTTTATCATCACGCCAAAATTCTTAAGACCTCTAAAGGCAGTTATCAAAGGACTTCCAAAACATACTCCGATAGAGGATATTGAGGCTGCTCTTGCAGAAGTAGAATTTGCAGTTGAAAAAGTTATACAATTCACGCGCACTAAGGACAAACAACCTCTCCCAATATTCCAAATTTTTTTAGCCAGATCTAATAAAAAAAAATTTCTAATAATTGTGGTTTCAAACCTAGATGCTTAAAGTGCGGAAAAGAACACTCCCATAAGCAGTGAACACTCCCATAAGGAGTGCCAAAATCAGGAACGTCTCGAAATTCCTAATTGTATCAACTGTGGGTAATCGGGTCATATTGCTGCATGGAGAGGATGTTCTTAGTTCCCCAAAATTAAACCTAACTCCACCAAATTTGCTACTTTTCCTAGATACACCCTGTCACGACCGGTTAATGCTAACTTCTCCTACGCGGCGGCAGCCATAACGCAACAAATTAATAAAGTCAATAGCTCCACTAATTTCAGGACCCAAAACCAACTGACTGAATTACACAGTCTCTCTGATAACGCCCACTTTATTCAAAAAATCCCTTTTCATTATGAAATAATTTATGTCAATTTCCAGTAACTTAAACAACGGGGATGGTCTCATGCAACAGCTAAGCTCTGCAAATAATAAAGCAGACAAGCTCCGGGTCTTTATTAATGGTCTTACGTCCCTAACTTCTCCTGCTGCTCCGTAATGACTCAGTTGGCTTCTGGTCTTCGCATATGCTACTGGAATGCATGTAACTTATATTATAAAATGCTTGATTTTACTGAATTTATTAATAACTATAATCCAGATCTAGTACTGCTTCAGTAAACTCACCTTAAAACTTCACAAACACCTTTCTTAATGGGATACACTTTCTACAGAAATGATGGTCCTCAGTATCCAGTCTCTGGTGGTATGGGTATTTTTGTTAAAAATTCTCTTCCGCACACTCATACTGCTACTCCGCATCTACTTGGCATTAAATCCACAATTGTTTCACTCAACTTTCCTAATTTTCCCGCCTTAACAATTGCCTCCGTTTATGTGCCTAATGGTATTGCATCCGTTAATTTTAATAGCGATCTGAATACTCTCTTTTCTTTAAACAATGGTGTAATCTTGGCGTGAGATTTTAATGCTCACAACACTGCATGGGGTCGTCACTACAACAATAACACCGGCAACATTCTACTTAATTATGCTACTAATTTTAATGTTGAAATTCTAACACCTAATACTTCGACCAGAATCGGTACTAACTCCTCTTCAATAATTGACCTTGTGGTCACTAACAACTTTCACTTTAATTATTCAATCTCTTCCCTTGATGAATTATCCTCAGATCATAACCCTGTCATCATTGACTATAAATTTACTTATTCAAATCTCACTATAAATCCCAAGCTAACCACTAACTGGTCTCTTTTTTCTTCCTATCTTGATAATAACTTTAATTACTCTTCTATTCACCTAGCAAGTCCTGAAGAGATAGAGAATGCTATCTCAGAACTCACTGACAAACTAACTCATACTCACAAGATTGCCTCCAAGCCAATTAATACTAACAACCATACTTATCTTCCACCATATATTAAAAGACTCATTACTAATCGCAATAATGCTCGAAAACTCTGGCAAATCTATAGAGATCCTGTTAGTAAAAACAACTGCAATCATCATCAAAACATCTTCCGTAGGGCTATCCTAAAATATAAGAATGAATGCTGGGACAGAAGGTTACAAACGGTGAATGCAGAAGACGGAACACTCTGGAACCTAACATGATCTTTTAGAAGGAAGCGGTCCACAATTGCGTCTCTGACTAATAATCAAACGATTGTCACCTCCAACGTTGACAAAGCAGAGGTTCTTGCAGACACTTTAAAAGACCAATTTACTGAAAACGATACTAATAATCTTAATACCTCTAATGAAGTTCAAAAAACTATTTCTTCCTTCTTAGCGCAAAGTAAGGATGCTGACAATATCCCAGCTACTAAAGCTTCTTTTATTATCGAATGTATTTCTTCTCTTAAAATTAACAAAACCCCAGGTATTGACTCAATCACTAATAAAATGCTCAAAAACTTGCCTTTCAAATTCATTCTCCAAATTTGTAAAATTACTGATGCCATTCTTAATACTAACTATTTTCCTCAGTGTTGGAAGACTGCTCGCATTCTTCCGATACGCAAACCTGGAAAAGACCCTACTTCTCCTAATAGTTACCGTCCTATCTCTCTGCTTTCATCTCTCAGTAAAATAATTGAATGTGTAATTGCTAATATTCTGAATGAAAACTCTACTAATCTTAATATACTAATCCCTAAACAATTTGAATTTACTAAAAATCATTCCACCACCCACTAACTGTATAATATTACTGAAACCATATCTGAAGGATTTTCCTGGAAGCGAGATACTGCTGCTATTTTTCTGGATGTCACTAAAGCATTTGACAGAGTGTGGATCAACGGGTTGATTTATAAAATGATTAAGTTTAATTATCCTTCTTTTTTAATTCTTACCATCAGAAACTATCTAACGAAAAGAAATGTTGTTGTATCTGTTGGAAATACTGACTGCAAAGTCTGCAATATTCTTGCTGGGGTACCTCAGGGCACGATCTTGGAACCATTTCTTTATAAAATTTATATTAATGACATTCCTCAAGATCACAAAACTATTTTAGCTCTCTACGCAGATGATACAGCTTTAATTATTCATGGGCGGCGCACACACATTATACAGAAAAATCTACAAAATTATATCTATAAACTTGAAAATTGGGTTAACAATTGGAAGATTAAACTTAACGTCGCGAAGACTGAAACAGTACTATTTACCAGGAAAAATAAATTTAATACTCCTAACATAACCATTTATAATACTAACATTTCCTGTTCTAAAGAATCAAAATACTTAGGTGTGATATTAGATAAGAATCTTAACTATTGCTCTCACATTAAATACCTTCGCAATAAATTTAATAACCAATTAAGAAATTTCTTTCCTTTAATAAGTAGAAACTCCTCACTAACAATGGAACTTAAAAAGTTAATCTACTTTTCTTACCTCAGACCCATTATAGCATATGCGAGTCCAGTTTGGAGCTCTACTTCTACAGCAAACATCACAATTCTCGAAAGACTGCAAAACAAAATTATTCGAGTGATCACGGATTCACCTTGGTTCTTCGGAAATGCGGAAGTACGATATGCCATCTCTATCCCCAGTTTTGTTGAATATGTTGAAAAACTAGCGATTAATTTTTATAATAATCTCTCCAACTCTAACAATCTTGTATTACAAGATCTTCAAAATTACAGCTATGATATTTCTCTCCCCAAAAACCGCAAAAGACTGCGATCTGTTTTAAATATCAATAGTTAAAATCACTATTTCCTCTTTCTGAAGGACCAATGCTTTCTTCTATACTGCAATGGATGTCTGGTTTTCATTACGGCGGAGCTCAGTTTTTTATTAACTTTTCACTTTTCTTTTTGTTGTTGTTTCTTATCCCACTTGGCTGGCCAAGCCCATGAGCCCATATAGACTCATGATTGAAGGGGAAGGAAGCAGCTTCTGTTGTGATGGAGCACCCCGTAGGTAGAAGCCTGACTTTTGCTCCGTGACGCTCTTACAGTCATAGAAAACCAGGACCTACGGCTTAAAGTGGATTCCGAACCACTACAAACATCCATGGCACCGCCGGGATTCGAACCCGAAACCTGTGTCACCGAGCGCCAGAGCGCTAGACACTCGGCATTCAGGTCCCAAATTTGCCAACGGCACGCAGTGTTCCCAGGTGGTCACCCACCCAAGTACTGACCGCGCCCAATGATGCTTAACTTCGGTGATCTAACGAGAACCGGTATATTCAGCATGGTACGCCCGTTGACTACTTTTCTTTTTTACTACAGTATACTCTCATTTTGTAATTTTAATTCCTTTCCTTCTGTATTTTTTTTTTATCTCTTAATATTTTTTTTAATTAGTTTATTTATTTGTAACTTTTATTCAATTATCTACTTTTTCTATAAATTTAACATTTTTTCACATTGGTAATGGGCTTAGACCAATCGACAAGAACCCTATTTTTTCAAGGATGGAGGTTTATGGTCGCGGTCCTGAATGGCCGAGTGGCTAGTGCTCTGGCGCTCGGTACCACAGGGTTCGAGTCCGGGCGGTGCCATGGATGTTTGTAGTGGTTCTGAATCCACTTTAAACCGTAGGTCCCGGTCCTAATAGGATCGTAGAGCGTTGCGGGGGCATTGTTACTCCGCGTCCGTAGCTTATCTTCAAGTTACACGCGCCCCCTGGGTCATGCAAAGTGAGTACGTCTGTGCAGCGCTTGCCTTAAGGCATCCAAGATCAAGCTGTCTAAGTGTTTGCCAGCTGCATTAGAACAAAAAAAAAATAATAATAAGGTTTATGTTCGCTGCGCGACCAATGCACTCAGCAAATCTACAACGAATCAAAAAAACTCCCTAACACGCATGCTCATAGGAAACATTATTACAGATACGCATGCGCAATTTCCTATAAGCATGAGCGTTAGGGAGAAAAAAATACGGTATGCAAAAACTCTCTAATGTTCTGAATTCAGATAACTCTGCACACCTGCTGTTTTTATATTTCGTTATTTTTTGATGGCTTACGTTAAAATAAACCACAAAATTCATCGTAATTATTGTAAATAAGAAATTCTAATTCATCATAATATTATTTTGTTAAATATAAACAAACAAAGAAATTCCGAATTAATAGCGCAGAAAATTCAATTTTAATTCAAACAATTGGTATTTTTATAGTTATCTTTCTTTTTAAATTATTAAAAGGAATAAATATTTTTACATAATAAATCTTAACGTAATTACACTAACACTATTACAACATAAAATAACTAGAACTAATTTAATTTCGAATTTTTCCCCCCTATTTTCAAAAAACTGGTACCTTAATACTGGGCAAAAACAAATTACTAGAAAATAGAAATAGAAAAAGCGAAAAATATCTATCTGTCGTGACATTTAAAAGACAAATCATTAAAAAAAATGTTGTAAGAGTTGAGTTGTTGTTGAGTCCCGCAAATTTCAAAGCATAATAATTACTTAGAAGATTGATATTTTAAATGAAAAACGAAATTCAAATTATTTCCTAAACGAATGCGAAACACAGTAGAAAATGATGTACAAAACAAGCAAGTTATGTTAACATAATACATTAGAATCCTTTTAAAACGGAATAATAGAAACAGATAGAATAATTTTAATAGATTTAATAATACATGAAATATTGCTCAATCAATTATAAAGCTAAGTAGTTTGAGCATGTAAATTTTAGTAATAGCTAAAAGATCATCATTTTATTTGGTTCATTTTTCACGATGTACATAAAGATCATGTAAAAGCTTAGTTAATAATAGAACATTATTAGAAATCTATTTTATTTATTAAATGAGTTAAACATGGATGTTTTTACTAATATAATGGTGTTAAGACCATTACATTTTTCTCATAAAGTAATAATAATTTTATTTCTCTTTAAATTTTAAATTAGACAAAAATTAAATTTGCCGAAATCATTAAGACTTAAAATGTTTTTGATGTTACCTTAATTCATTTCCCATTAATACATAATTTTATCTGTTCTATTCGCAAACTCATTCATATAATAAAAATAAATGAATTGAATTTTGTAGTAAGGAATGGAAACTATTTTCATTCGTTAACGACTTTAGAGCTGCATTAAGTTCAGTTCTTTCAAAAAATTTTAATCGTCGGTGTTGTGAACTATTGTTGTCGTGTGTGTTCAGCCAAATAGTAATTTCAACAAAATCGGGATCTTCAATCATATTCCACATTAACTTGCTGAAATAAACGTCATAAAAAGCATACTGAAGATATTCGCATCAATTAAAGTAACTTGACCTGACTGGAATTCATGTTCACGGATGAAGGACATTTCGCAATAACAATTTCTACAAAATCGGGATCTGCAATCATATTACACATTAATGTAAGTTGTTGAAATAAACTTCATAAAAGGACACTGAAGATTTTCGCATCAATTAAAGTAGCTTGACCTGACTGGAATTTATGTTCACGGATGAAGGACATTTGGCAATAACAATTGCAACAAAATCGGGATCTGCAATCATATTACACATTAATGTAAGTTGTTGAAATAAACTTCATAAAAGGACACTGAAGATATTCGCATCAATTAAAGTAACTTGACCTGACTGGAATTTATGTTCACGGATGAAGGACATTTCACAATAGCAATTTCAACAAAATCGGGATCTTCAATCATATTCCCCATTAATGTAACTTGCTGAAATAAAAGTCATAAGATGCAACTTGAAGATATTCGCATAAATTAAAATAACTTGACCTGACTGGAATCCATGTTTAAGAATGAACGACATTTCGCAACATCGGAGCAATACTAAATTAATAAATTTAGCATAATTGGGATTTGCACATACGTTTTATTTGAAGATATTTAAGTCTGTGCCTACAATGGACTATATAAATCTGTTTTTAAAATTTGACAGCAAAAGTTAATCTTTATGGGCTATAATCTTCAAACAATTTAGTTATCCAGTTAATTGAATTTAAACTAATTATGATTATGAATAAGCGAAATTATTGCGGTCATAATTCAGGTAATTCTGCACTTTTGATGTTTTTCATATTTAGTTACATTTTATGGCTTACTTTACAATAAACTACATAAAAATAATTCTAAATAAAAAAGTATAATTCATCATAATATTATTTTGTTAAATTTAAATAAACAAAACCCAAATCAGTAGCACTAAAAAAATTAAATTTTAACTTGAAAAAATTTCTATTTTTTTTTAAATTATATTTATCTATTTTTAGAGAAATTATTAAAAGGAACAAAGATTTTAAATAATAAACCTTAACTTAAGCCCGCTATCACTGTTACAACATAAAAATGTATAATGAGAACTGGATTTTTTTCAAATCTTTTTCATCTATTTTTAGTAAATTGCACCTTTACTTTATTACTTTTTTAGAATAAAAAAAAAGAATGAGTACTAAAAAAAAAGAGTAAAATAACTACCTGTTGTTATATTTAAAAACAATATCATTAAAAAAAAATGTTGTAAGAGTCACGCAAAACTCAAATCATAAAAATTACTTAGAAAATTGGTATTTTAGATAAATGAAAAACGAACTTCAAATTATTGCCTAAAAGAACGCGAAACACGATAAAAAAAATGATGTAAAAAACAAGCAAATTATTTTAACATATTAAAGCTTAAATGTTATGTTACAGCATGTTAAAACTTAGTAAAAATAATAAAAATATCTGAAGTCTTTATTTCTTTTTTATGATTATCATAAATACGTAAAACATGGGTATTTTATTAAGATAATGATGTTATGTCCATTACTATCTTCACAAAATGTCATAATAATTTTATTTCTCCTCAAATTTTAAATTAGACAAAAATTAAATTTGCCGAAATCATTAAAACTTAAAATGTTTTTAATGTTACCATAATTCCTTTTCCATTAATATATAATTGCGAACTCATTCATGTAATAGAAATCGATGAATTGAATTTTGTAACAAGAGATGGAAAATATTTTCCCTCGTGAACCACTTTAAAGCTGCATTTAGGTTTATTGTTTCAAAAAATTTTAATCGTCGGCGTTCAGAACTGTCTCTGTTCCGCAAACAGCAATTTCAACAAAATCGGGATCATCGATCATATTCCATATTAATATAATTTGTTGAAATAAAAGTCATAAAATGCAACTCAAGATATTCGCATAAGTTAAAATAACTTGACCTGACTGGAATTTATGTTCATGGGACGACATTTCACAACATCGAAGCAATACTAAATTAGTAAAGTGAACATAACATAATTGGTATTTGTACATGTGTTTTATTTGAAAGTGTTCTAAGCCCGCGCCTGCCATGGACTATACAAATCTGTTTTAAAAAATTGGCAACAAAATTTTATCGTTATGTGATACTATTTTGAAACAATTTAGGATTCCAGTTGATTGTATTTAAACTTATTATGATTATGAATAAGCGAAAATATTGCTTAAAAAATTCATTCGTGCCCATTTTATATCTTTTTCATTTCACGGGTATGGAAACAATGAGTTGTCCGAAATGTTGTCGCACATTTAAATTTTGCTTGTGGATATGGAACTCTCCAAAGTACCTCTTTATTTCATTATTTTCTTCTGCAGTCATTTTTGAAATTGTGCGAACGGGGATCGAATTCAAAACGAAAAGTGATTTGGCTTCAGTGATCATCTTCTTCCTAGGGTTTTCTATTTACATCTCAATATTTCGAAACCGGTACAAAATCAATCCACTGCTTGAAAAATTATCAATGATTTTCTATAAATTACAAGTAGTGCATACATCTAAATCTCTTAAAAAATTCATATGTTTATATATCTTATTTATGATTTGTATATCCATAACAGCTGACACGCTGTATTTCATGTCAAATGAAAGATCGTATTCATTTATTACATCTCAAGAATTCAAAATTTATTATACATATATTCATGGCATAAGTTTTTATTTGTTGACGGAAATGTTTAATATTGTTATTATAACATTTACTGGATATTATTACTTTATATGTCGTTCTTTAAAACTTCTCTTAGTTGAATTTGTTTCGAAACTGAAAAATGAGAATCTACAAGACAACCATCTTTATTTCTTCATGATCTATCAAGATATCAGCACAGTAATGATGTCCGTGGATAATTTTCTTTCTTTTGCGGTATTGCTGTTTCTATTGAATAATATGTTATTTCTCTTTTTGTTTACATATGATTTCATGATATTCACAAACTATTTTCTGGTAAATTTATATTGCATTATAGGAACACTTTATACCTTCTTTTTAACACTTATCGTAATATTAATAGCTTCTTCTGTCAATAAATCGGCGGAATTGGCCAATGATGCCATTCGTTGCTTCGCAGAGCGATTTCCACATCGCTACAACGAATTAAATTTTTACACGCACCTACAAATGAAGCAGAAACCTTCATTGACCCTGTGGGATATTTACAAAATTGACAAATCTCTGCTCATAAGTGTTCTAGGCACGCTTGTTACTTATGGCTACTTAGTAGGAACATTAGGAAGTGTCCAAAACCTTAAGAACGGGGAAGTCAGTATTATGGAAGGATTCAACTCCAGCAATTTATATTCAGACACAGCCTAACCCATCAATTTGCATGGTTCTTGACATTTTCCTTTACTAATTATTAACTTTTATTATGGTTTGTTTTATATTATTCACAATATGTACATTTATATCAATTATCTTTATTACATATATTTTTATATATTATAATATTTTCTTCCCTTTTCAATTGTTGAATTTTCAATTTTTATAATAGCTTAAATTAATTATTTTAATTTTTTAAAAAATCTCCTTATTTTTAAAATAATAAGAAGATAACGTTGACAATGTATAATGTTAACACGATAAGATAACATAAAATAAAGATAACGTCGGCAACGTATGACGTATCACACAAAAAATAAGCAATGTTCAAAATTAAAGCTGTCATTAACAGTACTGTTATTTTATTTATTTATTCAATTCCTTCTATTAGCTCACACTCTCCCTATATATATCTTGTTCAAATTTTCAATCGTTCATAAAATACTTTTTATTCATCCACTCAAGTTCAAATACATTTTTTTGAACTTGTAGTGGATGACACAGGATGTTAATGCAGTTTTTTCACATATGAATTAATTAAATAAATTTAATTAATTAATTTATTTTATTTTTGATTTAATTTGCATATATCTACTAATAGATGGCACCAGTTAAACTTTAAAAAATGAATGAAAATTATTTATAAACGATTAGAACAGCAATATAGTAAAAAAAAAGTTGGAATTGACTTTATAAAAATTCTTTTTATATTACTTGTTTTGTTTAAAATCTATTGTTGTTATTATATAATAATTCAATCGAGTTTGCTTTAAAATACGTTTAAAAATTAAATAGTTTTCTGAATTCAGATAACTCTGCACCTTTATTATGTTTATCTGTTTTCTGAAAAATTATTTAAGAGAATAAAAGTAGAAGATTAAATAATAAATAGTAAAGTAAAGATTAAATAATAAAACTTAAATTAAACACGCTATCTCTATCACAACATAAATAGTATAATGAGAACTAGCTTATTATCGAATCTTTTTTGTTATCGTTTTTCAGAAAATTACATCATAATACAGGGTAAAAACAAATTACTATTTTAGAATGAAAATTGTAGTATTAAAATGCATTAAAATACTAAAATAACTACCTGTCGCTGCATTTAAAAGAGATATCATAACAAAAGAATGTTGTAATAGTCACGCAAGATTAGGATCATAATAATTACTTAGAAAATCGGTATATGAAATAAAGAAAAGGATCTTGATTGATTTCTTAAAAGAACTTGAAACACCGTGATGTAAAAACCAAGCAATTTATTTCCCCATGAATTTAGATTCCTTTTTAAACGGAATAATAAAAGCAGATAGAATAAATAAATATTTCTTCACTATCATTAAAGATTCATTTATAAATATTTGCTAAAAACATTCAAAAGGAAAAAAAAAACATTTAGTTTTTTCATCTATATGTAGATTTTTTTTCAGTTGTTAAAAAAAAAAAAAATTTTTTATTCATTTAAATTATGCATGTAATAATATTGTTTAATCAATTGTATATTTAAAAACTCGGAATTAAAAGAAAATTTCTTCTCAATATGTACATTTTTTTTAAAGTTTTATATGATATATTGTCCAAGCAATTATACATTTAAGTTGTGAGTATGTAGATTTTAGTTAACTAAATAGATGAAAGGACATCATTTTATTTGGTTCGTTACAATGTTTATTTTTCATGATATACAGCAAGACCATGTTAAAGTTTAGTCAATATTAAAAAAAAATATTAGTATCAGAAGTATTTATTTTATATTTATGAATAAATACGTAAATCACAGATGTAATGATGTTTATGTTGTTATGTATGATAATGATATTATGAATGACGCTTTACCCATTTCATAATAATAATCTTATTTTTCTTTAAATTTTAAATTAGGAAAAAATTAAATTTGTCGAAATCATTAAAACTGAAAATATTCTTGAAATCACATTAATTCATTTTCATTAATATATATTTTTGTCTATTTTATTCGCCTATTATTGCAGGGATGGAAACTATTTTCATTCGTAAACGACTTCAGAGATGCATTAAGGTCAGTTCTTTCTAAAAAATTTAATCTTCTGTATTCAGAACAATCTCAGTTTTGCAAATTAGTAATAGTTAGTTAATTATCTCGTTTTAGTTGGTCAACAAAAACGATATCTGCAGTCATATACGAAATTAATATAAATCGTTTAAATAAACTTAATAAAAGGTACGTTCAAAATGTTTACATAAAAGTCAATAACATAGCCTGACTGGAGTTTATGCTCACGTACGAAAGACATTTGCATCATTACAGCACTACTGAATTAGCAAACTTAACATTACTGGGATTTGCACATATATATTGCTTTAAGGAGTTCAAGCCTGTGCCGTGCCATGGACTACAAAAATATATTTTAAAAAGATAAAAAAAATTATATTACATAAAGATAAAATAAATTTTCTGACAATTTAAAATTCCAATGAATTGAATTTAAACTAAGAATGATTACGAATAAGCCAGAATATTGCTTAGAAAATTCATTCGTGGCCATTTTATACTTTTTTCATTTCATGGGTATGGATACAATGAGTTGTCCAAAATAGTGTCGCACATTTAAATTTTGTTTGTGGTTATGGAACTCTCCAAAGTACCTCTTCATTTTTTCGTTTTGTTTTGCACTTATTTTAGAAATTGTGTGGACGTGTATCGAATTCAAAACGAAAAGTGATTTGGCTTCAGTGATCATCTTCCATCTCGGGTTTTCTATTTACACCTCAATATTTCGAAGCCGGTACAAAATCCATCCATTGCTTCAAAAATTATCAAAGATTTTCGATAAATTACAACTAGTGCATACATGTAAATCTCTAAAAAATATTATCTCTTTATATATTTTATTTATGATTTGTATATCCATAGTAGTTGACACGTTTTATTTCATGTCAAAAAAGAAATCGTATTCACTTATTATATCCGAAGAGTTCAAAATTTATTATACATATATTCATGGCATAACCAAATTTTTTGTGATGGAAATGTTTAATATTGTTATGATAGCATTTACTGGATATTATTATTTTATATGTCGTTCTTTGAAACTTCTCTTAGTTGAATTTGTTTCGAAATTAAAAAATGGGACTCTACAAGACAACCATCTTTTTTTCTTCATGATCTATCAAGATATCAGCACAGCAATGATGTCCGTGGATAATTCTCTGTCTTTTGCAGTACTGCTGTTTTTGTGGAGTAATATGATATCTCTCTTCTTGTTTACATATGATTTCATGATGTTATCGCACAATTTTCTGGTAAGTATATATTGCGTCGCAGGGACGATTTATTTCTCCTTTTTAACATTTATCATAATATCAATAGCCTCCTATGTCAATAAATCTGCGGAATTGGCCAGAGATGCCATTCGTTGCTTCGCGGAGCGATTTCCACATAGCTGCAGGAAATTAAATTTTTACTCGCACCTTCAGATGAAGCAGAAATTTTCATTGACCCTGTGGAATATTTACAAAATTGACAAATCTCTTCTCATCAGTGTTCTAGGCACGCTTGTTACTTATGGTTACTTAGTAGGAACATTAGGAAGTGTCCAAATGCTAAAGAAAATTAATTGTAGTAATGTGAATGGATTCAACACCAGCACAATATAGCGACACACCGTCTAACGCGAACTTTAAGTTACATGGTACTTGATGCATTTCTTTGCTAGTATCGCCATGCGAGGTTATTGTTTAAGTGTTTCCTTTTCCTTGCAATTTTCTGATATTATTGTGGCTTTACTGTTCCAAATATTGGCAATATAGAAATAATTTTGACATTGATGTATTTTATCAATTCTATGAGTACAGAATCAATAATTTTTTTTTTTAATTCATTGTTAATGTTCATGTTTTCCTAATTCTCAACCGTTCTTCTTATTATTATTCGTTTCAGAAATGAATTTCTTTTATTTAGTTTCTTCTAATTTGTTGTTCAAATTCGTTGGCATCTGTCAAAGAGTTTTAAACCACGGCAATACAATTTAATATTCCAACATAGTTTGTTATTGAGTTGAACGCCTCGCATTTTGTGCCTGAATATTATGATTTGAGGAAAGTATTGATTTTCTGTTGTCATTTGAAGAAAAGTGCTGCAGAATCGCATCTAATACTTGTCGGAGTTTACGGTGAGTGTGCTATTGATAAATGTTAGTTCTTTAAGGGGCTTAAAAATGACGATGGTTAACTACAAGCATTGTTGAAAGAGGATGGCCCTAAATAGCCCCAATAGATTTTCTGCTGTCATTAGAAGAAAGGTGCAGCAGATTAACATCGATTGCTTGTCAAAGCTTGTCCTTGAGTGTGCTCTTGATAAATGATAGTACTTTGTGTGGTTTAAGAAAATTAAAATTGGCATTTTTGACGTGAGAAACGAAGAAAGGAGGAGGCCGAAAAAGTGTGAAGACTGCGAATTGCAAGAATTGTTGTATGAGGATGACACTAAACTCGCAACAAGAACTCGCAGAGCAATTAAATGTGACACTAGAAACCACCTGCATAGGTTTGAAAGCCATCTGAAATATTCAGAGGATGACAAAATGAGTTCCACCTGAACTGAATGGAAATTAACAGGAAGAGCGAAACACCACTAGCCAAGTAGAAAGATTGTCATTTCTTCATCGAAATGTTTACTGGTGATGAAAAGTGGATATATATCGAAAATCCTAAGCTTAAACTGTCGTGGATGAACCATCTACATCGATTGCAATGCCAAATAAGTATGGACAGAAGACTATTCTTTGTGTTTGGTGGGATCAGAAAGTTACTGATAACAGATGATTGATTTGAATCTTTAGTTTTGCGTTAAAACAACCAATACATCAAGCATAAACAGTGATTTTGCTTGATGGTAATACGCCTTCACACACAGCTAAACTGGTCAAGGAAACGATTGAGGTGTTGGGTTGGGAAATATTTTCGCATGCCAGACAGGTGAAAAAAATCTATAGTTAGAAATGGACAATACTTTGAATAAAATATTTTCCATCGTTTTGAAACAATAAACGTGTATTTTATATTCAAAAATATCAACTTCTTATTTACATACCTAGTAAATAACATGTTTAATTTTATCTTATAATGGCTAATTTTTTATCCAGAATTGTTATATGATTATGAGTACTGTAGGTGCATCCTGTCCTTACTAGAAGTTTTAAAACCTGATGCTGAGATATCCTGAATAGAATATTTGAATAATTGGTTAGTGTTAAAATGATAGATTTTTCTCAGCTGTCTTTACGATACATTCCTTGAAACGTATTAAATTTCACATATTTAAGTTTGCAATATCTATTCAAATTGTATTCTTTGGAAACTGGCACAATTTCCCAAAAAATTATGTGGAATTCCTTATTAATTGCCTAGACCTACGAAAACGGTGTATTTTTAATTGAATAAATTTTTATATAGTTTTTCTTTATTTTTTTTCTCTTTTTTTATTATTGTATTTTAAATTTTTTTTTTTTCATTGTATAACTTTTTACTACATACGTTTCTTATTAATATGAAATATTCTAAATATATATAAATAAAAAAAGAGCCGCAACTATATTACGAACTATTAGAAAAGGATATAAGGTTGATTTATGTGTTTTTATAAAAAGAAAAATATATAAGTGCGTTTAAACATTTGTTTTTAAAGCCCTTTGGTAGGTTTTTGTTAAGAATGTTGGTCTTTTCCCTTACAAATTTTGATTTGTTTATATGTCGTTTTTTGTTTTTCCCCCTTTCTACTGGTAATTGGCCAAATTTGTATGGATTGAAGTCTAATAAAACCATAGGTAACAACAACAACAAAAGAATATAACAAGGCGTTGATTTGTTTGTTGGTTTAACATCGGTGGACATCATGTAAAAAATGGATTGGGCAAAATTTTCCTTATGAATGTGTGTACATTCAAAACAGATACGAAAATGGACAAAAAAAAAAAAAAAAAAAAAAAAAAAAAAAAAAAAAAAACTAGAGAATAGAGTTTCCAAATAAACAATTTTAAATATAAATTTCAAAAGTTGCAATTTTCTAAAACAGTAAATTTGTATTCCAACGTTTCTTGATTACTGAAGAAACACAAAATAATAATAATAAAAAAAATAATACATTATAATCGATTATTCCAACAATCGTAATCTCAGCGAAAGAAAATATATCGTCTGGCACAAGGTTCAATGACCTTTAAGAAGAGGGGGACGTGTTCGTGGAAAAACTCAACTCTTGATAGGGGGTGGAAGTCGTTTGTGCGAGGGTCAGGAAAGAGGGCGCTGCTGTAGGCGTTGTTTATCTTGGGCGTCACGTATTTTCGAAAGAGATCTCACAAGTAATATCAGATAGAATTTTTTGAAAAAATGCATAAATCTCCTTTATATTAGTTCGTGCATGACTAATAGGGTTACTATTTATTGCTTAAAGACTTTATATTCAAGTAAACCCTATTACGATGTTTTGTTATGAACAAAAAGAAGTAAATATATGTGTTGCTGCTGAAGTCTAGCGTTGTCAGAGCTACATTCAGACATCTGGAAAGAATCAATAGTGTGATAGATGCATTTTATCGACAAGTAAAACTACCTACAGATCGTATAATATCCAAGTAAGTCCTTTTAAAAATTATTTTCATATTTTTTATGATTTCTTTGTTATTTTTGTGACTTGTTTACCATCGCTTAAACTGTATTTTGTTTGTAATTTAAAAATTTTTTTATTACTTCTGTTGTAAGAACAATGCGAATGCATAAATTTTGAAGGCTCCAAGATGTTAAAGAAATATTCTAAATAAATTAATGATACGTTGCATTATATTTTAAAATTGGCGCATGTCACCATTCACTACGGCATTAAATAATTAATATATATGAAAACCTTAAGGTTTTTCTTTTAATGTGTGTCAATGTGGAATTAATGTCATATATAAAGAGAATATAATACTGAAAAACAAGCAAAAAATATGTTTTTTAAATTGTCATGTTAAATTTTTAAAGTTTAAAAGTTTTAGTTAAAAAAAAAGTTAAAATTAAAAACTTCTTTTAAGTTTTTCACTTAAGTAAGACAATTTTATGGTATTTTTTCAATATTATATTATATATGTATATACATTACATCATCCTTATTGAAATTCTATTGGCATTCTTTCTTTTATAAAATGTATTCGTTTTTACTTTATGTTGTTTATATATCATTATTATATTTATCAGTTGTATGTTATTATTAAATATGAACAAAAAGTATGCATGGATATTATTAATTAATATAATCCTATGTTTATAATGTAATTAATGTATATTATTTAATGGATATTATTCCATTAAATGATATTAATTATTTCAGGGGAACAGGGAATTCATCGCAGATTATTATAGGTCTATTATCTGTATCGAGAAATAGTGTAGTTTTCTAATATTTAATTGATTATATAATATTTTAATTGATTATATAATATTTTAATTGATTATATAATATTTTAATTGATTATATAATATTTAATTAGATTAAGCTTAATTTTTTAGGCGCATTTTTTTCATTAACTAAACTCCTTTAATCTTGTATGGAAAATGCAAATTTTATAATCTTTTTTTTTTATATATTTTTTTATTCTTAAATACCGTGAGGAGCACTATAATAATTTATTTTTTTTGTCAGATAAACTATAGGATACAATTTTCCATTATTGATAAATATAATGTTTGAAAGAAATACTAATATATAATCTTTACTAATACTAATACTAATATATAATTTTAACGGCGAATTTTTTTTCATAAACTAAACTGTTTTAATCTTGTACGCAAAATGCAAATTTTATAATCTGTTTTTTTTATTTTTTATTATTATTATTTTATTTATTTATTTATTATTATTATTATTATTTTTTTTTTTTTTTTTTTTTTGTATTCTTAAATACCGTGATGAGCACTATAATAATTTATTTACTTTAATACTTTGAATACTTTTTTTATTCTTACTTTGTGTGTTTTTTCTTTTTTGATCTTATATAGCGAGGACTGGATCCTCACAGATTGGTAGACAGTGAGTTGGTTGTGTTGGAAATTAGAATCAAAACTGATGTATTTCTAATTTTTTTTTCTTTCGGTTATAGATTGCTGGGTGGCCATGGCGATTCCGACTCTCTACGATATGTGCCAATTTCAAACAATCGTCAACGTCAGGACTGGACTGTGGAGTCAATGCCAGGAGAATCCTTTCACAAGGGTGCCGCCTAAAATCGTCAACAAATTGTGGGAATTTATGTTTTCACTGAACTTCCGACAGTTGCCAAGTCACGAAGCTTTGCATCTCATGTTTGCAAGTCCCCGACTGAAGAAACTGGATCTCTCGTGTTTTTTCGTGAAGAGCGATGAGACTTTCAGTGCAGATGATCCTTACGCACCCCCTCATTTGAAAGTGGACGTCGATATACACGTGTCAATGAACGAAGCCTTCGAAATACATTTGCGAACAAAAAAACACATGGAAGACGAATGCAATTCTTTGCTACACATGCTTTCGAAAGACCCTCAACCGGATCTTCAATCTTTCGTCATGACCAAGAGAATAAATATCTCTAAATTTGCCTTGCAACAACTGATCCAGGTCTCGACTAATTTGACAGAAATTCACACTTTGATTGATGGGTTCGATTTAAACGTCCTTGTGAATTGTAAAAGGTTGCGAATTCTCAGATTGCATATCTCATTTAAAACGGATTTCTCCAATTGCTCATGGGAATTGTTAGACACCTTTGAAAATGTCTTGTCATCGTTGGGAAATCTTCAAATATTTACAATCTGTAACAACATGAGAGCCGATTGTTTCGGTATTCGTCCATTGATCGCAACAGCTTTGGATCATTGTCCGAAACTGACCTCAGTGGGACATTTCGATTCGGCCATGGCCATTGACTACATCAAAATAAAAAGTCACATACGTTATCTCAACTTGAAGAAATGTTTCTGGGGTATTCAAGTAGGCTGTGATTCTGCTTATAAGCAGAAAGAAATTCAGTATTTGAAACACAGATTTCCTGAGTTAATAAACACGGCTGTTTTCCATTGCCCCTTCGTGGAAGAACTCAGTTTGCAAGTTCTTCATAAAGACTGCCTTCAGCATTTGAGACGACTCAAACGACTCAATTCCTTGGTTCTCGAATGCACCTTTTGTAATGACTTGGCAGTAGATGAATGTTTCTCCTCGCTAGGTGAAATCAGACATCAATTAAAACATCTTGTAATTCATTCGCCAAATGTAAACCGCAGATTCCCGTTAAATGTCGTAATTAATAACTGTGAAAATTTGGAAACCCTGGGAGTTCTAGAATTAACAGCAATCGATTTTCCTTTAAGAACGAACACTAGATTCCGTCGTTTGAAACGTATCTCTATTAAAATGAATTTGAATTATTTGGGTGAAATTTTGCGGTACTGTGATAATCTGACTTATTTACTCTTATTTGGCCATTGCGTGATAAATGAGTCAGAACTGCTGGTAAACCTCAGTAACGTCTCTGCTTTGAAGCTTCAGACTCTCGGCATCCAATCTCGATTCTTCTCAGAAAATGCCGTGAAAATGGTACTCGAAACAGCACCCAATTTAGAAAGAGTTTCCTTCTTTCACAAAAGGGAATGTGTTTCGTTATTAAAAGAACTGGGTAGCAGCATCGTCTTTGATTATAAATTATTGCGTGATGAGAATTATTTTCCACCTGAGCTACAGCCCTGCATTTTTTAGTTCTTTATTCATTTCATGTTATTTTTATGTATATTTGAGCTAAATTATGTAGACAATTTGTATCTAAAACTAGAAAGAATATTGCATTTTATAATATTATTGTAATTAAATATATAAATTTTTCTTAATTTTTAAAATTTTATGATTACCATTTTAAAGTGCATAAAAATGTATGCTGTATCATTTGAGTTGATACATAAATATAGAATTAAATGATCCTGTTTCGAAATGTGCTACCTATCTAAAAAATATTTTTAAAAACTTATTCTAAACAACTCATTAGAATTTTTTATAACACCCTTACTGGTAAAAAGGTATAAAATTTGTGCATAATAATTGTTATGCAAGCAATTCCAGGAGACGAATAGTGTTGTAAGCGTGTATGTGTATCATTCGAAACGGTCTATATCATTTTTGTCGTTATAGGAGTATTGAATTTATTGTTCCCATTTCGAAATATCCTACCCATTGGAGGAAAGTTATTTTTAAATTTTTAATATAAACAGTTTATTAGAATGTTTTTCTAACATCCTTATTAGTAAAAAGGTATAAATTTTATTCATAATAATTGTTGTGCAAGCAATTCCAGGAGACGAATATTGTTGCAAGCATGTATGTGTATCATTTTTGTCGTTATAGAAGTATTGAATTTAATGATCACATTTCAAAATATCCTACCCAATCGAGAAAATTTTTTCCATTTTTTCAATTTAAATAGTTCATTAGAATTTTTTATAGCATCCTTACTGGTAAAAAGGTATATAATTTGTGCATAATAATTGTTGGGTACGCAATTCCAGGAGACGAATACTACTGTGCCCCAAAAGTAAGACCAATTATTATTTTATTATTCTTCCAAATTTATTTCATCGCCTTCAAAAGTAATCGTTTCCGGTCACAATGCCCTTGTGCTTTTTTTTCTCGTGGAATCTCTTCAATCGACACAAAACGGTGTCCCCGGAGTGGTCTTAGGGAATAACCACAAGTCGCGCGGTGTGAATACGAAGGTTGTGGAACAATATGAATTTCATTTTTGGCGAAAAAGTCACGAAGAATCCACGCAGTGTGAGTCGGCGCATTCAATGTTTTCGGTACCAATTGAGATTTGGCGCGTTTGAGGCACAAAACATTTTTTTTTAAATGGAATTGACCGATCCTTTTGAAATTCCAACCTCATCAGCAAAGTCTCTAATTGTAAATCGACTGTTTGCAAGCACCAAATCTTTAATTCGTTTTACGTGAGCTTCATCGTTTGAGGTTGATGGTCTACCAGAGGGTTCTACGTCTTCAACGCGTTCTTTGCTTTCTTTGAACTGTTTACACCACTTCTAAACATTTCTTTCCGTTATAAGGATGCTGCACCGAATGCCTTCTGCGTTATTCTATAATTTTCCGCAAACAAAATTTAACGCAATTAATTCAGATATTTCAAAAATCGCCGGAATCAGTTTTAGCGTCTTAGAACGTAATTCAAACACTAATGAATATTTTGACGTCAAATTTCGCGCAGATATCTAGGACAGAGACCAGCAACCAAAAAAGGAAAAAAAAAAATTGAAATTCCATAACCCCCGGGAATTTTAAATTGAAAATGGGTCTTACTTTTTGGACACAGTAGTATTGTTATAAGCGTTCCCCTCACTGAGTGTATTATCCGCCACGTGAAAAGACACGTGTATACTGGAAGAATCCACTATTCGTAGGGGAAAGGTCGTCATTTGAATAAAGGGAATAGAAGAATATATGGAGTATTGTTGCTACTAAGGATGAATAAAGTCATTCACTTTAATGATCCGGTCATGTTGTGATCTTTTTTTTAGTGATCCGTACTTTTGGATCCGTTAGCCTTTCTTTATCCAATTTTTATGTATATATACATATATGCATTTGTATTTTTAAAAGAAATTGAACAATTGTTTGTGCTTCATGTATTATTATTTTATAATTTTCTAGTATTTAACAATAAAATATTTGCTGCATTGATACACATTGATCAATGCAAATATGCAACAATTAATTGACCAATGCAAATATGCAATTACACATTGATTATAACTGAAAACGTAATTTGGTCCAGACTACTGGGTATAAAGGAAAATTAATTTGGTCCAGACTACTATGAATGAAAAAAAATTACTTTCGTTCAGACTACTGGAAATGAAGGAAATTTTACTTTGTTCCACATTACAGGGAATGAAGGATGGTCCAGATTACTGGGAATGAAGGAAAATTTACTTTGGTCCAGACTACTGGGAATGAGGGTGAATTAATTTTGTCCAGAATACTGGGAATGAGGGTAAATTAATTTGGTCCAGAATACTGGAAATGAAGGAAAATTAATTTGGTCCAGAATACTGGGAATGAGGGTAAATTAATTTGGTCCAGACTACTGGGAATGAGGGTAAATTAATTTGTATCGCAAAAGGCTTAAGGTAAGAGAGCCCCGTTATATTATATTATATACATATATATATATATATATATGGGAAAATGCTGGATTGCATTGGTCTATGTATCGCTACAAATAACAAATCTTTTTCATTGCTATGATAGATTACTTGTAATAGTTATTGCTGAAATAAATCCCCACAGTACTACAATTTTTACTGTTTATATGTTCGTATTTAAGGCCCTTTTGAGAATTATTAGGGCAGTCATTTAATATTTATCATGTTGGAAGTAAAATTTTGAAACACATTCTTGCACTTTCCGCTTCTATTTCGCAAGATTTTCTGTTATTTACTTCATAATTCGTAGCGTCTGATGTCCGAGTGGCTAGCGCTCGGTACCACAGGGTTCGAGTAACGGTGGTGCCATTGATGTTTGTAGTGGTTTGGAATCCGATCTAATATGATCGTAGAGAATTGTGGGCGTAGTGTTACTCGCGTTCGTAGCATGTTTTCAAGCTGTACGTGCCCCATGGGTAGTGCTAAATGGTTAACAGCTGTGTAGTCCTTCCTTATGGCATAAAGATAATTATTTCTATATTACCAGCTGCATTAGAGGGGAAAAAAGCTTTTTCATTCGTAGGCAGTAGTTGGGAAACAAGTCTTTCTGTTGGCTTTGATAGCTTGTTTTAAATATTTTCCATACCACACATTTCATACAATGATACCCAATTAATGAATTTGTAGTATTTTTTGTATATTGGTAAATCTCGTAATCTAAATTAGAAAAATCACAGTAGAATCGCAACAGACAGTGCGATTCTTAAGACCATATGGTGATGCCTCATTTGCCATTGAGTCTACTAATTTCTAGAAGACAGATTGTTACAGACTCCACCAACAGAATCAAACCAGAGTTTTCTTATATTTCAGTGGCGTATTTTTCCACAAAGCCATGGAAGAGGACAATTTTTAGTGTTGAAATATCAAAATGGCATTTAATCTTTGTTATTTAAATATTTTGCAATTAGTGACAAAAATCCATTCATTTATATAATGAGGTGTATGAAATTTTCTTTTGCATGGATTTATTTTATGATATAAGCGAATTTCCTTGCATTGATTGTAGTTGTCAGTATACTTGAACTGATTCGTGGCGCCATCTATCATTCAAGAAAGTAGTAAGAAATATGTACGAATACATATCTGTATTAGGACTGGACGAAATAATTAAATCGCAAAATTCGATGTATTGCTTAGAAGTTTTTAATGAAAATTTTTTTATCACATTTTTGTAACTATATTATTCAATAATCTAAGGTATTATCAAATTATATGTGCTATTCATTTTTGCATGCATTTATATGTTTTATATTCGATGTCAGTTTATATATTCATTATCAACGACAAATAGAATTAAGACATTCATTTTGTTAATTCTGTTTTATTTCTGATAGTTCAAAGTGTCGTTGTTACTGTCATTTAATTATTATTATTGAGAAATTTTAAAGAATATTAATAATAAAAAAAAGAAAATTAAACTTTTTTTGTATTTATTATTAATATTATTATTTGTATTTCCTACATGAAATGATTATAAATATCTATCTATCGAAAAGGCCTTGATAAACTATGTAATTACGTGCAGAAGTGTGTTATGTAATTAAAAATTTCATTAAAAAATTGGATGATAATAAAAAAGTAAATATTAAAATTGCATCTAATATTTTGTAATTTTTTCATAAATGCATGTTTTAAAGAACTGTAATGAAATCGATGCATTTCATTTGGTCAGTGCGACATTTTTGGATCTATTAGTTAATATTAATGTTTTGCCTTTAAAAATATTATTGGTAATATCACCTCTGCAATATCCCACAAGTTTGATTAAATAATCTAAATGCAATGCTAAATACTGCATTTTCGCCTATTCCTAACCTTATTAATAATTTAATTTTTATTTTATTTCCCATTTTGATTTTTATATTATTATGCCTCTTCATGCCCTCTACGATATGTCTTGCATTAAATACAGGTATAAATGCAGATTCGTGGCGTCATCTACCGTCTAAGAAAGTTAATAAAGTTGTATGGAATATGTACTAGAACTGGACAATGTTGATATTTATCGATAGATCGTCCAACTAACATTGCCATGCATCGATTTTATACGGATTTAAAATATGGAATTCGTTTTTGAATCGTAGAAACAAAATGTGAGTCTTTAATCACCTCCCAGTCACCAAATTTTATAAAAAATATTTTTAATGAGTATTTTCTAATTTAAATTATATTTAATTAAGTTCACCTGATTACCATTTCTTATACAAGTAATGATAATATTTCAGTTTTTTTTCCCTCACAAATTCTAGAATGTAACAAATTTAGACCAGCCAGTATTTTTATTGTACAACTACTAAACTGGATGATTACTACTTAACTATGACAGATCAATGTATAGAAATTTTTTTTATAAGACTCAATTTTTTCGTGTGGTTTCAGTCCTCAGATCTACATATGTGAATGTAAAATTCCATACATATTTATGTACTATTTTTAGAACTTTTAAGAACTGTACTATTTCAAGAACTTAAAAGAAAATTTCTGAAATTTTTTTTCTATATTACCTCAATTATAAATTTTTGTTACTCATTTTAATGCTGTATTTGTAGCTATCAATTGTATGTAATGTAAATGTTATTATGGTTTAATTTAATAAATATTTATCTGTTCTATTTATAACATCTCCAAAGTGTCTAATTTATATCATCTCCGAGTCTTATTTTTAACATCTCCAATGTGTCTTATTTATAACTTCTACAATGTGTCATTTATAACATCTCCAATGTGTCTAATTTATATCCTCTGCAAGTCTTATTTATAACATCTCCAATGTGTCTAATTTATATCATCTCCAAGTCTTATTTTTAGCATCACCAATGTGTCATCTATGGCATCTCCGATGTGTCTAATTTATATCATCTCCGATGTGTCTAATTTATATCATCTCCAAGTCTTATTTTTAGCATCTCCAATGTGTCTAATTTAGATCATCTCCAAGTCTTATTTTTAGCATCTCCAATGTGTCTAATTTATATCATCTCCAAGTCTTATTTTTAGCATCTCCAATGTGTCATCTATAGCATCTCCGATGTGTCTAATTTATATCATCTCCAAATCTTATTTTTAGCATCTCCAATGTGTCTAATTTATGTCATCTCCAAGTCTTATTTTTAGCATCTCCAATGTATCTTATTTATAATATCTCCAATGTGTCTTATTTATAACATCTTTATGACATAAGTAAATGTATAGATGCATAAAAGGTATGTATTGATGCAATTTTCTATATCTTTCTTTTGTTGACTTAAAGAAGGTAGATTTTCAGGAGGAAAACTTTTAGGTGAAGCAGTTTCTCATTTGCGATTTCATTTGAAAGAATACTTGTAAAACTCACACCAAGTAGCCTGACTATCGATTTTAAACACGAATACTAGTACATGTTGCCATAATTGCCCTTGGATCTCCTCATTTCTAAAAACAATGATTCCAATCACTGGCATGGACTGCTTGTTTTAATAAAAAATTCCTTCTCTCCCCTATTTTTGATTCCCCCCCCTCTCCCAGTGTGTTCGTTTTTTCCGTAGTTTTTGTCATATACAGGGTGACAAACTTTGAGATACAGCTTATTAAATGTGTGTGTGTGTATATATATATATATATATGTGTGTGTGTGTGTTTTAATAAGCTGTACCGGCCCTCAAATTTTGTCACCCTGTATATGACAAAAACTACGGAAAAAACGAACACACTGGGAGAGGGGGGGATCAAAAATAGGGGAGAGAAGGAATTTTTTATTAAAACAAGCAGTCCATGCTAGTGATTGGAATCATTCTCTTGCAATCATTGTGCACACACACACACACACATATATATATATATCCCTGATATCCTTGGCTCCGTGACGTTGAAGAAGGAGGACAGTTCCTTCCGGGAAAACTTTTAGGGAGAACTGCTCCACATTTGCCTATCGTATGGTATGAAACCTGGAAAATTCCCACTAGGTAGTCTGATTAACGAGGCAAAAGATGCTGAACATACCGAGCCTTCTCTTTTTTTTTAAACAGTTGTCTACAACAAAGCCGCCGGCGGATTGAATCTCTACCCTAACGCTCACCCGTTAGTACACGAGTCGGGCATTCTTATTCTATGTTTTCATTTACGAGATTCCAATCGACTCAATTGAGGACCTCGTTGCTCGACTGTCCATTGCAATTGCAAGGGAGCACGAATTGCCTGGTATCTTTGAAACTGTTCGCCAACCACTCCTTTGGCACTACCTAGCATGTATTACTAATAGCAAATTGCAAATTTGAGCATTTATTGCAAACATTGAATCAAAGAAACACTTACAATGATGTAGTAAATAAACGATGTTATTCTTTTCATGTCACATTTTTTTTTTTTTTTTTTTTTTTTTTTGTGCCCATTCCTTAACACGTCACTTCCGACCCTAGATTCCTATAAAAAAATGTGTTTCAGTAAGCTGTACCAATCCTCAAAGTTTGTTCTCAATACCATTGATTCACCCTGTATATAAGGGTGTGAGCGGATGTATGCTATTATTCGTATGTGATTATGATTCACCTGTATTATTATTATGATTCACCCTGTATATTATACTATCTTCAATTTCTGATGCAAGGTTATAAATTGTCTGAATCGTGACTATGTGATCAAGATTCGATCTATTCAAGATCTGTGTTGCAATTATAGTTTTCAGAGGCAAAAAAATTCAGTGGCTAATGTAATAGTTTAAGTAAATTTTTGGATCAACATTAAATTCTCACTATATGAATGCAATAAGCGATAAATTAAGGGCCTGGTGGCCGAGTAACTAGTGCTCTGGTGCTCGATGCCACAGGTTTCGGACTCGAGTTCTGAGGATGCCATGGATGCTTGTAGTAGTTCTGAATCCACTTGATTTACAATTTGATAATGGTAGACATATACAATTGATAATGGACACAATTTGGTAATGGCATTTTATTATTATTTTTCTTAATTTTACTGATTGATTTCTTACTCTTAACTTAAAGCATTTTCGATCAGAATCTAGATTAGTATCCAAAGCATATTAAAAAGCGTAAAGAATTATCCGCTAGTTAGTGATTGATAGAAATACATTTATAGTTTTTAAATGTTTCCTTAACAGTAAAGAAAGTGAAGAATCATACATATACATACAGGAATTCTATAAACTTTTGTTATTTTTTATTTAAAATTTATTATTATATGTATCGATTATCCATACTTTCATGAAAATGCTGTAAATTAAGCTTACGCATACATTAATTCTGGCTCTGGGTACCACAGGTTTCGGGTTCGAGTCCCGGCGATGCCATGGATGCTTATAGTGGTTCGGAACCTGCTTTAAGCCGTAGGTCCCGGTCTAATAAACACTGTAGAGTGTAAGGCTGACACCTTACTCTCCGTGTAAGAGAAAAACATCTCCTGTCTCGAAAGCTGCTCAAGGCTCCTTCTTTCTCCAAGGGGCTGTTGCGCCAATGAAGAAAGAAGTAATAATTTAATTCAGACCAACCAAATTTTTGTGAGTTTCGATTAAACACCAAAGTTTGGTTTATTTTGTAGCTTTACGATCATTTTGTGTGCTCTTTAGACTTATTAGACCAGGACCTACAGTTATTATTTAACAGATTATAAAATAATAAATAATTAATAAATTTATTACACAATAACAATAAATTTAATAACTAAATAAGTAAGTAAATAAATTTATTTATATTATTATACATAACATCAATAAATTCAAAATTATAAATAATAAATAAATAACAAAATAATAAATAAATTTATTACACGATAGCAATAAATAATAGACCTACAGTAATTATTATTTATTTTAAATATTATTATTAAATATTTATTTATTAAATTTATTGTTTGTGTAATATTATTGTGTAATTATTTATTATTATTAATTGATGTTATGTATTATTTATTTATTATTCGGATTCCGAACACACCGATATTATTTATTTATTTAACGGATTCCGAACCACTAACAAACTAAACAGAGAAAAGAGAATAGGAGAGAAAAACATACCTTCCTAAAGATGAATTTTAATTTAATATATGAAATACAAATAGTCATTTGCTTTAAAAAAAAATTGGTACTTACGTATTAACGGTACCTTGGCGACAGACTTGGCGGTTTTTAAGTGTCGCCAATCTAACAGCTACTAAGGTTACCAAACCAATAGAATAGATTGGTGCCACTTAAAAACCGTCAAATCTGTAGCTGCGGTTGGCGCGTGTGCTCTTTATTGGCGCAACTGCCGCCAAGGTACCGTTAATACGTAAGTACCAAAAAATTATATACACTATTTATGTAATTAGTATGTGTGTGTGCATTTGATTTCGTTTCAAAGTAAAACCTTTTTACAACAAACTAATTAAATATATTACCATTTGCTTTTATGCTATAAAATTTAAATTGATATTTTAAATTTATTGATGTTATGTATAATAATATCAATACATTTATTTACTTATTTTTTTAGTTATTAAATTTATTATTATTGTGTAATAAATTTATTTATTATTTATAAAATGTATTTATTTATTATTATTTATTTTAAATTTATTGTTATTGTGAAATAGCTTTATTTACTGTTTATAATATTTATTTAATCT
>BPLQ01012739.1:111547-123595 GCA_021605075.1 Caerostris darwini
ATCCTGGTATGTCCATACAGTGCTCCTGTCCTAGACCTGCTCAGACGGTTTTAGCTAGACTAAGGACTGGCCACATTAAGAGTTTGACCTTCAATGGAGACGAGAAGACATATGCCCTTTGTCATTGTTCGACCATCGCATCTCCCTCTCATCTCATAGATTGTATTGGTGACTCTGTGAGGCAACTGTTGAATGAGGGGAGGACAGTTTACGATCTATTGATGCAGCATGATCTACTGGACTTGGTTTAGGATTCTAAATCAAGGGGATAAGCAACAACAACAACATAACTTAAATAAAGAATAATCTTTGTTATTAAATGGTTATATTATTTATTGATTCTAATTTTTTTATTTTATCGTGTATTTTAATATATAAAGAACCTCTACTCCATTTGTATGCATTATTTAAAACAATATGTATATATATTGGTTGTACTTTAGGTACTCTTCAGCACGAAACTATCTTTAAGTGATTTCTTAAACTAAGTCCCTATTAAATTCCTCCAATACTTTTCATTTGTTGTCATTCAAAGGAGCAATTGAAGATCATTAACCGAAATTTTTTGATGTAGTTGATTTAATATGACTTAGTAGTTGAAGATACAACGTTGTTATTACAAATATTAAAAATTATCTTTTTTGAGAATACATAGAGTTTTCAACGTAAACACGTGTTGTTTTCTGATGATGAAATATTTTACAAGTTAGCTTAAATAAGTTATTGGAGAAATTGGAAATTATAAATAAAGACAAATCAACTTCATCTTAGCTCAAGTAAAAAATACTCTCTATTATTAAAGGGTTATATTATTTATTGTTTTTTTTAATTCATACAATATTATACTTTATAAAGCACCTCTACTTTATACTTCATTTATATGTACTACTGAACACGCCATTTAGTATATATTTAGATACATTTAGTTTTTTTTATTTTCTTTTTTCTTTCTTGTTTTTTTACTTTACCTATTCTCGACCACGAAAGTTTCTTTAAATGATTTTTTTTTAAATAAATGAATACATTTTTAAAATTGTAATTAACATTTAATTTAAATAAATTATTTAACTAATTTATTTAATTAAATTTAAATTAATTAATAGAATTTTTTTAATTGATAAATCTTCTAGTATTTATTTAACATTGATGCTTTCAACATAACCACAGTGCAACAAAATGAACAACAATGTAGAAATTCTTAAATCAGATTCATTCCAAAAGAAAACATTGTTTGCTCCAAATAACATCATCATTTCACTGTGATGATGACCCTTAACAAGTGATGATTGCTTGCATTTAGGAAAATAAAGAGGCTAGAGCTGATTACCCCCGATATGTGCAAAACAGGATATCTATTATATCCACCCTTCTCCCTCTCTTTGTGACTTCATCATGACCTTATAATAAAAATTCTAGAAGCCTTTCCTTATTACCAGCCTTCTAGTAGGCTCTGGAATTGCCCTTGCTTGAGAATAGCAGAAAAAAATCTACCTTATTTCTTAAGATTTTTTTTTTTTATTTTTTTTATTTGGGTGGAAAGTCATTTATTTCATTTTATGAAAGTATTAATTTGATAAGTTATTGTAGCTATTTTCTTTCTTTGAATAGAAATTCGCCTTAGAGACCGCTAGCATAATAAAACCATCTACTAATGTGTCCAAAAAGTAAGACCACTTTTCAATTTAAAATTCCCGGGGCCTATGGAATTTCTTTTTTTTTTCTTTTTCGTTTTTAGGTTGCTGGCACTGTCCTTGACATCTGTGTGAAATTCGACGTCAAAATATTCATTAGTGCTAGAGTTACGGTCGGCTTTGTAAGACTCTAAAACTGATTCCGGCGATTTTTTAAATATCTGAATTAATTGAGCAAAGCACTTGCATTACATTTTGTTTGCTGAAAATTATAGAGTGTTGCAGAAGGCATTCTGTGAGCATTCCTATATCGGAAAGAAATGTTTACAACTGGTATAAACAGTTCAAAGAAAGCAGAGAACGCGTTGAAGACGAAGAGCCCTCTGGTCGACCCTCCACCTCAACCGACGAAGCTCGCTTCCAAAAAATTAAAGATTTGGTGCTTGCAAAATGTCGATTTACAATTAGAGACCTTACTGATGATGTTGGAATTTCAAAGGGATCGGTCAATTCCATTTTGAGCCTCAAACGTGTCAAATCTTGATACCGAAAACACTGAATGTTTCAGCTCACACTGCATTGATTCTTTGTGACTTTTTTGCCAAAAATGAAACCCATATCGTTCCACAACCACCATATTCAAACCGTGCGTCTTCTGGCTATTCGAGGAACTCAAAGATCATTCCGGGGACAGCGTTTTGAGTCAATTTGAAGAGATTCAACGTGAATCGCAGCGCGCTTTGAAGACTATCCCTGCCGATGACTTTTTAATTACATTGAGGATTGGAAAAAACGTTGGCATAAGTGCATTGTGTCCGGAGGGGATTACTTTGAAGGCGATGAAATAAATTTAGAAGAAGAGTGAAAAAAAATAATAATTGGTCTAACTTTTTGAGTGCAGTAGTATTTGCAAATGTAATTTCTAGCATAGCCCTTATCAGATTTTTAAGAAATTTACACCAACGATTCTAACATTTTATATCTATAATTAATGAAATCGGCATCATCACATCTTATTTGTTGTAATATTATAGTATTCAATCCATTTTTTTTTTCATTGCGACCACTTAGTGTTTCGGTTAATTTTTCTGTTTTAATAATATAAATTTACGTTTTAGTAAAATAAAATTTGTTTTTTGCAACTATATAATTTTTTTACCAATTTTACAAGACTTAAATTAAAGTATTTTCACGTATTTATTTAAATGCCTTTGTGATAAGTTTGGAGAAAATGGACTTGAAGAAGTCAATTAAGTGAAATTGATTTTTGATTGTTAATTTATTGTTAATTTATTAATTTGTTGTTAATTTTGTTAATTTATTAATTTGTTGTTAATTTAATTTATTTGTTTGATATTAATTTAGTTAATTTTTTTGTCGTTAATTTTGTTATTTTATTTAATTTGTTTGCTGTTAATTTCTTTAATTTGTTTACTGTTAATTTAGTTAATTTATTAGTTGTTAATTTTGTTAATTTGTTTGTTGTTAATTTAGTAAATTTAATTAACTTGTTTGTTGTTAATTTAGTTTATTTGTTTGTTGTTAATTTAGTAAATTTAATTAACTTGTTTGTTGTTAATTTAGTAAATTTAATTAACTTGTTTGTTGTTAATTTTGTTGATGTAGTGAATTTGGTTGTGGTTAATTTGGTTTGTTATTTTTTTAATTACTTTTTAAAAACAGATTAATTATATTTTGTTATTACCATTATCTCATCTTCAATTCCAAATTTGACATACTTTTACCCACCATGACCAAAAATCGCTGTAGGTCGATGTTATCAATATAAACAACCCCAAATCACTGAGAACGAAACGCTAAAATATACATTTAGGAACTGAATAAAAAAATTACACAGTTTTTCTAACAGTTTTTTTATCACTGGACTTGCATAAGCGTGAAGCTTTTTCCTTTAGTCGCATGGGAATCATACTGTCGCCACTGACATAATGCATGTGGTTGCTGAAGTCGTACGCAGGAAAAAAGCATTCAGGTGTGATGTTCCTTCGTTCGAAAATGGAACACTTTTCCTTCGATGTTCCGCTCTAGAGAGCATACTTTCACACAGATCCATTTATCTGTGTACAGAAACGATTACAAAAGCAAATTAAGATTACATTAGGTAAAACAACTACTTTTACTTTTGAAGTCAAACATTCCATTTTGTTTGAACAAATTGCGTGTAGTATTTATTTCCGCTAGATTTATGTTTTTATCATTTAAATATTGTTGAAGTGATCAAACTAATAATATAATTGGAATAAATGTTTCTTATTCAGATAATTCATGGTTTAATTTAATTTTAATACGTTATGCATTTAAATGCATGAAAATTATTTAGTATAAGTTAACTTTATTTACAGCAATGTTATTGTTCCTCATTTGAGAGTTTAATATAATAATTATTGGGCCTGAATGCCCGAGTGGCTAGCGCTCAGTACCACACGTTTCGGGTTCAAGTGCCGTAGGTCCTGGTCTAATAGGATCGTAGAGCGTTGTGGAGGTATTATTACTCCGCGTTCGTAGCTTATCTGCAAGCTACACGCACCTCCTTGGTGATGCTAAATGAGTAACATCGGTGCAGCGCCTGCCTTAAAGCATCGAAGACAATTGTTTAAGTGTCTGCCAGCTGCATTAGGAAAATATATATATAATAATTATTGTAGTGTTTTTTCAATGCAGCAGAATTAAGCAATTCTCTCGCTTGTAAATGTTCTTATATGGTTTACGAACCCTCTATGTTGTTAAGATCTTTGTGATAGTGGAGAATATTTTAGTGAATTCAAATAATACAAATAGTAAGAGATTATACAACTATTTCAAGTAGTTAGAGATGGGCAATTCTTATATTAATTAATAATGATTTTGTATTGTTTTTCATCTGCAATTCTCTAAATCGGAATGTAGAAGACTTTACTTTTAAGCGTGACTATCGTGTATTTTCGTCTCGCTTTGGAGAATGAGACTTTCTGTTACAATCTCCACCGTGTCTTCTTCTTTTTTTCAATTCCTTCTATTAGCTCCCACTCTGCCTATACATATCTTGTTCAAATTTTCAATCGTTAATTAAATACTTTTTATTCATCCACTCAAATACATTTTTTTTAACTTGTAGTGGATGTTAATACAGTTGTTTCAAATATTAATACATTAATTTAATTTAATTAATTAATTTTAGTTTTTTTTAGATTTAAGTTGCATATATCTACCAATAGATGGCGCCAAATAAACTTAAATGAATGAATGAAAAAGTATTTATAAAGGACTTTCTGCAGCATAGTGAAAAAAAAGTAGGAATTGACTTAAAAAAAATTTTTTTTTCATATTATTTGTTTATCCTAACAACAAACTGCTAGAGAAACTTTGGACTCATGGTCCATTGGAACAGTACTCTTTGGTACAGTATAGATAATGGTTCGTTGTCTAATGAAAAGCGAGCTAGCGATGTAGGATTCTCTCTGAATCTACTTAAAAATAGCAATAATACAATAGCTGCTTTAAAGAAAGCAGCTATTGTAGCACATATTACAAGAAGAATCGAATCTACTTCTAGGTTTGTGATCCAATTGAAATTCCATTGAAAATGATAACTCTGATTCAATAAAAATTCTAGTGAAAATAGGGATTCTGGTCCTATAGAAATTCCCGTGAAGAAAAGTGACTCTGGTCCAATAAAAATTGTGAATAAGGTCCAGTAGAAATTCCAGTAAAAAATAGTAACTCTGGTCCAGTAGAAATTTCAGAGTAGAAAGTGACTCTGGTACTTTAGAAATTCCTGCGAAAATTGTGACTATGGTACAAAAAAAATTGCAGTAAAAATTGTGAATCAGGCCTAGTAGAAATTCCATTGAAAATAGTGGCTTTTGTCCAGTAGAAATTGCAGTGAAGGAAAGAAGTGATTATGGTACAGTAGAAAATCTAATTAAAATAGTGACTCTGGTCCAGTAGAAGTTCTATTGAAAACAGTTGCTGTAGTCCATTAGAAATTCCAGTGAAAATAGTGATTCTGGTCCAGTAGAAATTGAAGTGACTCTGGTCCAATAGGAATTCCAGTGAATTAAAGTGACTCTGGTCCAGTAGAAATTCTAGTGAAACAGTGACTCTAGTCCAGCAGAAATTCCAGTATAAGAAAGTGACTCTGGTACGGTAGAATTTCCAGTGAAAGAAAGTGACTCTAATGCAATAAAAATGCCAGTGAAGAAATTGACTTGGTCCAGTAGAAATTCCAGTGAAGAAATTGACTCTGGTCCAGTAGAAATTTCAGTGAAGAAAGTGACTCTGGTCTAGTGAAAAAGTTCACTACCATTGTGAGATTCACGGCCACTATTCACAACAAGTCGACTTGTTCTTAAACTAGTTATAGTAATGCATACCACTAAATGTATTGAACTCTCTTCTTGGTTCGTGTCCTGTTGAAACTCCAATGGACCATGAGTTGGACATAAAAAATTTATGTTATTATTTCACAAATACAAGTAGTAAAATATGAGAGTTTTTGTATTATTTAATAATAATTTTGTATCTTTTTTCATCGGCAGAACTTCCTATGCAAACAAAGAAGAAGTTGACTGTATTCATTACACTATATCAATGCAGTCATTCTTTATATCAGTGTATTTCAGACGAGCAAAACGATTTCATGTTTTTTCATATGAGTTGAATTTATGGCAATTATCTAGTTTGTTATTGAATACGCGATGTGACTTTTTTTTTTGTCACTTCAAAGAGATATCTTTGATTTCGATAACCATATTGACACTTTCTGTAAATTATCTGGTAATGACAAATATTATGTTTTTGATTGCGGAAGTGACTCTTTAAGTAATGGATAGTTACATTTATTCAGAATATCATCTATTCTGATATCTTTCTGGTGATTTGGTTTTGATTGATGCATTTACTTCGCAAATTTATAATGTTGTTGAGCATTGTTTTTGTTTTTAATGGAGGGGAATTGTTAAATTGACAGCTTCCTCGCCGTAGTGCAGTGGTCGTAATTTAAAATTTTCAGAAATTTATTTATTTGCCGTTGGATTACTTAGAAAAATTGAGTCACAATATAATTTACAGCAGTTTACAGGAATTTTAATCAATAAGTTCGAATTTTATAAATCAGAAAATAAAACTCGTGTTTATTAACCATTTTTTGATTAACTATGATTAATTCATGCCAAAAATTACTATTAAAAATGATTTTTTAATAAAAAAATTGGTTGAAAAAATTATAAAACTGTAAGAAAAATAGCTAGAAACTGTAGACGTCAAATATGAAGGAATACGTTTCTCAATCTTTTTTTAATGTGTGTCTTTTTTATTGAATATTATTAATATTTTTGTATGTCTTGCAATATTTACCCCTTCTCCATTAAATGATTATAATTTTAGAAGTAATAAAAATTTTCCGCTTACAAAATGTACCAACACTCAGATTTCAATAGAGGTAGAAAGCACAAAAGCCAGTTGTTTGTATTGGAGAAAACACAGAAATGTCTACTTTGTTTTTAATTTATATTGGAAAAAACCCAAAAAAGTCTTTGTTTTTAATTTATATTGGAAAAAAAACAAAAAAGCTTCTAATTTTTATTGGAAAAAAATTTAATTTCTGTTAACGAAAACACAAAAGCATTCAGATTTTGAACAATTACTTCCCTTTTCCCTTTTTGAGAAGATTGAATATGAGGTGCTTAAGGGTTTATGACAGCGAAAGATATTATGGTTTTGTTGTACAATTCGATTTTGTGTCAGTGAAACACATAAAAATTTACGAGTAACGATTACTGTTTTGACTTTTTTATGCTTTGTGATTCTCTTTTGATTTGTATACCGATATTGTGCCCATATACATATATATACACTCAAGAGCCAAAACATTATGACCACCTGTCAATAACGAGTTGGCCCACCTTTGGCGCGCAACACAGCTTCAACCCGCCTTGGCATGGATTAATACCACCACTTAGGGCAACGGGCGTACCGGTTACGGAGTTCCTAAGTGGCTTTAAGAGCCACAATACCTCCACATCTTAATTTAGTTAAAACATTAGCACAAAATGGGGTTGCTTAAAATTAATGAATAAAAATGAAAAAGATAAACAAAAGGATAAAATTTAAGAAAAACACCTCCTGCTTGCTAATAATTAAAGCAGGAGATCGAAAAAGCTAAAGCTATCGGTACAATTAGGAGTCCGTTGACGTACCACCACTTAATACCAGTTAAATACCACTTCCACCTATCTGATCACGTGCCTTCCACGTCATCCAGGCGAGTTCATTGCAAAATGTAGGGGTGGTTATAATGTTTTGGCTCTTGAGTGTATGTGTGTGTTTGTGTGTGTGTGTGTGTGTGGTGTGTGTATATATATATTTATATATATATATATATATATATACTGTGTGGAGAGAGAGAAAGATACATGAGTGGTTGATATTGTTTCAAGTTGCTCGACTTTTTCTCTATGAAACAAAAAGTTACACTGCTCAAGGATTATTCTTCTGTCGCATACCTCGATTTTGTCTCCTTTATATTATTGGAATACGTCACTACATATGTTTTTGACTTGAATCCAGTCATCTATTAAGCATAAATAGTTGGGTTTATAATATCTTGAGGACATCCATACATATATATAGTATATATACACTGAAGAGCCAAAACATTATGACCACCCCTACATTTTGCAATGAACTCGCCTGGATAACGTGGAAGGCACGTGATCAGGTGGAAGTGGTATTTAACTGCTGCTGGAGAGTCTTAAGAATCATTCTTTCACTTACTTCTGTGTGTGATGGGAAAGGCTGCGGGCCAACTCGTTAGTGACAGGTGGTCATAATGTTTTGGCTCTTGAGTATATATATATATATATATATATATATATATATATATAGATAGATACATTAATACAATTTTTTTGAATACGAAGAAAACTACAATTAAAGATGCTTTATTTCCACTTTCTTTTATCATTTGAGTCCAACGAATTTGATTCTTTTCTTCAGTTTATTTAGATTCGAGAAATCAATTCCTGTTTTCAAAATCTTTGTTTAAAATAATCAAGTTATTTAAATTTAAAAAAAAAATCCTTATTAATAAGTTTCTAACAAAATTTTTTGGAAGTAAAAATATACGTTATTTGCATAAGCTCTTACACCACAGCTAGTTTGAAGTATTTATTAAATATATTATCTATGTTTTTGTAAAATTTATCTATTTTTTTATTTGAATCTATGCTTTAGTAAAAAAAAAAAAAAATATGGAAAGCAACTAGGTTGTCAGTAACAATATTTGTATTTTCTTTTTTCAGTGTCCTGTCTAAAGTGTCATGTGTGCAGCAGCGGGACTCCCGGACAGGAGGACTGCCTCTCCATCGATCCTACGCAAACAAAATACTTAACGGAATGCCACGGTCCCATGAATGCCTCTTGCAGAATTCAGGAACAGTGGATCGAATTTGAAGTATTAAGACGTAAGTGTACTGTAACTGTACTGAACTATAACTGTAACGGTACTAAAACATTCATTCTTATTATTATTTTTTTTTATTTCCAATGGCAGATTATGAACAGTTACAGCAAAAAAAAAAAAACATACAACAACAACAACAAACTAATGCAACAAAACATGCTGAAACAGAGTTCATTAATCTAACAATAATGCCAAGTTGCAGATCTTTTAGCCACTAAAAAGTGTTACCAGGGAGGTAGATCTTCTTCGCACCCACCATTCATTATTTAAACATGGCAATTACCTGTATCGGGATTTCAAAAATTAAAAAATTATTTCCTTGAATATTAAGTCTTACATGACTATTTAAATAAAAACAATTCTTGTGTCCGATTTGTGGCTCAGTGACAACGTGCGCCACTGGTGAGCATTAGGCCTGAGGTTCAACCTACTGGCTGCTTTATCGCAGACACTGTTTCAAAAAACGAGGAGAGAGCTAGACACTCGGCCACCCAGGCCCTACTACTGGCAGATTCCGGAACGTGAAATGATTTTTTTTTCGATGTGGCGTGGTGTAGTAGTAGTCATATTAGACCGGAGCCTACGGTTTAAAGTGGATTCCGAACCACTATATACTGCCGGGACTCGAACCCTGTTTTATCGAGGGCCAGAGCACTAGTCACTCAGCCATCATTCATCCGTAATCTATGTATAAAAACAGAAAACAAATCCAGAGTTTTTAGATATGTTTATGCAACGCTGGAATGAAAGACTAGTCTTTGACTAGAACCTCCCCAAAAAATTATAGTTTAAAAAAACTATAATTTATTAGTTTGATTAACTCTAAAAGCGTGTTTTTTAACTATAATATTTAAATGAGGTCCCGGTACGGAGGACTGGAACTATAGTTCTTATAATAATTTAATTGTGAGTAAAACAAAGCCTAAATGCGAATGTGTCGAGCCAGCTAGGATTCGAACAGGGAATCTCCTGATCCGTAGTCAGGCGCGTTACCCGTTGTGCCACTGTCCCACATAGGGTTGAACGTCTTAGGTACTTTCATTCTACATGGGTTAAATGGATCTTCTTAAGTTAAAATAAAATCACTAATCCCGGCGATCCTAATCATGATGAGATAATAAATTTATCAAAATATTTTATTGTCTTCGGTCCTTGATAAATCTACAAAGTTTAAATTGAATCTGATCGCTTAAAGTAGGGCAAAATCAAGCCCAAAGAGTCAGTTACAAACAAACATACAGGTGAAACTAATAAATGCGTATTAAAAAGGGTGAAATGTTTTTCCGACTTCCTTGACGTCTTCAGTCTTTGGTGTGGATGTAGTTTTAATTTTACCAGTAAATTATTCATTTACACTTTTTCAAAACAATTTGGTTTGATATGTCGCTCTACTGTCATTTTTTGCATCCTTTAGGCAATTTCTACCGGATAATTTCTGTTTAATGTCGATTCCGAACCGCTAATAAGCATACATGCCACCGCCAGGAATCAAACCTGAAGTCTGTGGTATCAAAGGCCATCAGAAACCTGCATTCTTATTGAAACATGCTGAGATATCATTGAGAAATTTTATTGAAATCTTTATATGACCATTTTATTATATATCTATGTCTATCGAGGCTTGATGGCCGAGTGGCTATCGTTCTGGCACTCGGTAGCACAAATCCCGGCGGTGACATGGGTATTGTAGTGGTTCGGAATCTACTTTAAACCATAGATTCCAGTCTCGTATGACCACAGAGTCCAGTCAGACTTCTCTCACCCACATCATTCTCAAACTGTAAAGGGGAAACTCAGATCTAGGCACAGTAATGTGCTGTGCTGTGGTGTAACAATAGTAGTCTTCGATTAGAACCACCAAAGGAGAATAATAAATCTTTTCTGACTTCCTTGATATCTTCAGCCTTTGATGTGGATGTAGTTTAAATTTTTATTATTAAATGAATAATTTGTAGTAAATTATTCATTTTCATTTTGCTAAAACAGTAGAAGCATCCTGTTGGCCAAGTGGCTGCTTGCCTTCTGGACTTTGGTATCACAGACTCCAGGTTCGGTATCCACTTTAAAGTGTAGGTTTCGGTCTGTATAGCCCTCGTACGCACACGATGACCGACAAACGCAGAGTGACAAACCAAACCTAAACAGCATAAACCTTCATCGCTATTGAAGCATGCTTAAAAATCATTGAGGAATTTTAACTAAATCATTTTGAACAATTTTATTGTATATTTATGACGCCCAGAAAATTTATTTTCGGCATTGATGGCACTCTTTATTACTTGCACTTGCTGATCTTTTTTCTTCCCCTACAGAGAAGAGTGACAAAAGAACCATCCGACAGTGTGCCTCGACTCCCTTCGATCCTTCCAGACCTTGTTACTACCGAGCTGGTTTCGGTGGCAAGACAAACGTCTGCAACTGTCTTGGAGACGGCTGCAACGAAGCGGCTCGCACAACTGCAGCTGCAACTCTCCTGGTCACCATCGGTTCGTTCTTGTTCATCAAAATGCTCATGTAGGCAATTATCGATCTCATTTTTTACAAACGGCAATTGTGCAAGACCATGGTGTATTCAAATTATGTAAAGCCGTTCAGCCACGTAAAACAAAGACTGAAGTGTGAAAATTAGTTATTTTGTATATGTTTTCCATTGATTATGTTTAGTGAACTTTCGGATATTCTTTTGTATTTACCATATAGGATTTGTACATAAAATTTGTAATGTTTTAAATTTAAAATTTTGTAAAAATTTACAAAATTTAAAAAGTTAGTAAATTCTTCTAATCTTAGCGTTAATTTTGTGGCAATTTTGTTTCATTAATCAAAGATAGCGATATGGTAAGAACATTGATGGAATAGTGATCTTCTATATTTTTATGATGTTGAAAGATCAAAAATTATATTATAGTTTTCTATGTTTTTCATTAATTATATTTGGTGAACTTTCAAATATTT
>BPLQ01012739.1:123605-160887 GCA_021605075.1 Caerostris darwini
TCTATGTTTTTCATTAATTATATTTGGTGAACTTTCAAATATTTTTTCTATTTACCATAGGGCTTGTATATAAAAATTGTAATCAATAAAGTTACTAAATTCGGCTAATTTTAGCATTCATTTAATAGAAATTTTGTTTCATAATCAAAGATAGCAATATGGTAATAACATTGATGGAATAGTGATCTTTTATATTTTTATAATGTTCAAAATTATGACAATAAAGATAAAAAAAAATTATATTAAAGTACACCAATTTATATTATGGCGCCCAATTTAAATATCTATTTTAACCAGACTTCAATGTTAATGTTCGTTATTTTCTATATGTTTTTCATTAATTATATTTGATGAACTTTCAGATATGTTTTTGTATTTACCATATGACATGTATATAAAATTTATTATCAACAAAATTACTAAATTTGGCCAATCAGGCCACTAGATGGAGCCACGTGTAATTCAGTAAAAAATTAATACACTATGTGTTATTAGTAGTTACACATTCATATATAGAGAGAGACTGCTGTTATTTTTAATTAGAGGAATCATTTTGAATTGCTTCTAATGTGAATGATTACATAATTCTTTTACTATCATCATTCAACAACAACATCTCATAGAAAATTGCTCAATAATTTTTCATTTTAATGTCTTTTTTTAATTTGAAATCTATATATTTTGATGCTGTATTTTTTATCTGTTAAAAATTTTAAAAAATAAAAAGCAGAGCGCTGATATATATATATATATATTTAACTTCTGTGTCTTATAAATATTATGTAAAAATAAAGAGTATTCATTGATTATTATTTGTTACATTTTAATGTAAATTAGTTCAGTTTTTACTCTGAATAAATCAGCTACTAACCAAAGAAATGTAATTTAATCGCAATCTATTTCGTATTTAGTATAATCTTTTTCCATTCATCAACTACCATATTAAAATTTAATTTGTAGTTTTGTACATAAAATCATTTTAAATTACTTTTGTTTGAGATGTTTTTAAAGAGAGAGTTTTGCTTAAGATATAAAAAATTATATTTTTAAAAAATGTTTTTTTTTTTTTTTCTAATAAAGGTTGATCCAGAATGTATGAATTGTTTATTACATTGTTATCTTTACACACACACATCACAATTTTTTTATATTAGTTATAGTTGAAATATCCACTAGTTATTGTTAAGCAGCTATGTATGTATTCCAGTATATTTTTGCGAATTGTAATCCTATTTTCACTTGTGAAAGTTATTTACTTTTGATATTATTATTTATTATTTTAGCTAATGTTATATCACAATTAATGTATTATTGCTAGCTGAATCCATATGAGTAACTTACACTGAAAACTTAAAAAAATATAAATTGTCTGATAAAAATTTTTAAATATGCATACTGTTCAATATTCATTAGTAAAAAATAAAAATTGTCTGATAAAATTTTTTAAATATGCATACTGTTCAATATTCATTAGTAAAAAATAAAAATTGTCTGATAAAAAAAAATTTTAATAAGCAAACTATTCAATATTTATTAGTAATTTCAATCAAATAATAAATGATAAATTTGAGAAAATTTATTTAATTAAAATTTAGCCGAAAATACGAAACTTTGGTTATATACTTCCTAACTTAAATATAGTTCCTCTCCAGGTAAGAATCTGTAGGCCAACTGACTAATTTTCCTGAACGCCACAGGGGACACTCCTGAAGTGTGTAGGAAGAAGCAAGGTTACAGTGGTTCAATATTTTTTCGATATTTAGAACTATTTTTAACTTCTTTATCAAACATACAAAAAAAATGCATTATATAAAAAATATATAATTTCAAACTATATATGTTTTCAACAATCTGGATAAAATAAATTTATCAAATTTTTATAAAATAAATATTTGTTCAAATTTTATAATTTTTTTAATTTAATTGATTGATAAGATAAATAGCTTTCGCTTGCCAACTTCTTTTAACCACATTTTCACTCAAAATCAAAATATATCTTACTAAATACGATTTATTTTTCTGTTTGTTTGGTAAAATAAAGTATTAAATATTTACAAAAACGTCGTGGTGCCAGTACGGTTGCAGTTCAATAAGAGCTTCAACAGGAATTGAAAAATTCGATTTATATATATATATATATTACTTTTTCGCCAACAAAAGAAAACCCCGTTGTAACTTAGAAATAGACATGTAGAATATAAACATTAATAAATTAAAGATATAGGCACCATTATGTATATATATATGTATATGTATATATATATATATACATATATATTTATATGTATATAATGGTGCCTATATCTTTAATTTATTAATGTTTATATTCTACGGGGTCTATTTCTAAGTTACAACGGGGTTTTCTTTTGTTGGCGAAAAAGTAAACACGGAAGTGCTAAAGATTTGCCAATTTGGCACAAACCTCCATTCTTTTTTAACTTTATCATTAAATCTGGCTTTAGTTTAAAATATTCTGGGTAAAGAAAAAAAAAATTAAAGAAAGAAAGAATATAAATAACTGTGTTTGAAATTTTTGTACCTCCAGAAGTACGCATATTGTCCTTTTTGATTGCGTATAACCTTAAAGATATAAGTAATACTTCAAAATGCATTTTCAAGAAGTTTTTTCTGATGTAATTGATAATTTTTTTTAAATTATAATTTCATTTTCCCAATTAATTATTTTATAATTTATTACGGAATGACAAATTAGCATTTCTGCAAATCATCCAATCAGTGTTTGGAAATCAAAAGAAAATCAAACTAACTAAAACGACAAATTAATAAATGATCTCTTTTTCAGAGAAAGAACAATTTATTTATAGATACATTTATGTTAAATTAAAAAATTCTAATTAACCAATTAGTTTAGTTTTATTAATTAATTAATTAGTTTAGTAAATCAAACGAAAATCAAACTAACTTTAACGACAAATTAATAAATGATCTCTTTTTCAGAGAAAGAACTATATATTTATAGATACATTTATGTTCAATTAAAAAATTAATTAATTAGTTTAGTTTTATTAATTAATTAATTAGTTTAGTTAATTTAAATGAAAATCAAACTAACTTTAATGTAAATTAATAAATGATAATAATTTTAATTAATTATTAATGTTAATTAATTATTGTTTTAATTAATTATTGTTTTAATTAATTATTAATTACTAATTAATAATTAATTTTAATTATTAATGTAAATTAATAAATTAATCATTTTTTCAGAGAAAGAACAATATATTTATAGATACATCGATATTTAGTTAAAAAATTCTAAACAATTATTTTAAAAACAATCATAATTGCAAAAAAAATGGAAAGACAATACAAACTCAAATTTTGAAAATAAAAAAAATTCAGTTTATTGTTTCAAAAACTGACATAATAAACTTTAGATTTATTAATTTCGAGAATATACAAGTTGAATAAACTTTTATATACAATAAATACATTTAAAAATTGTCTAAAAAAATAAACTATAACAGTAAATATTATTACAATACCAACTGCTTGAAACTAATTTCATTAACAAACAATAATTAGACAATGCATCAAGTCATTCATATTCATTCTCATAGAGATGTTGTATTCTTTCACATTGATACTCAAACGTGCAATCCATTGACATTAAGCCATTATGATTTTCATTTTTAAGAAGCCACAACTCGTACTCAAATAACGAATGCAACGTTTTCAGATTCGTCATCCCATGTCTGGTATTCAGCAATGGTTCCTGTTTCATATCTAATCTCGCTGGTTGCCGCCATGTAAGTGTTTTGCATCAGCATCGCAACGGTCATGGGTCCAACACCACCGGGAACTGGGGTTATGTAGCTTGCCTTTTCAACAACTCCTGTAAAAAAAAATAATAAATAAATAAAAATTAAAATAATAATACATTTAGATACAATATAAATATACTTATAAATAATATTATAATATAATTAATAATAATATATATTATAATATTATTATACAATAATTTAAAAATAATATTTTTTTTTCTGGTAAATGGCAAAAAAGTTGTGAAAATATTCTTGTTTATTATTTTTTAAATAACTAAAAACTATATTGTTTAAATTCATAATTATTTCCTCAATTCAATTGAATGACCTAATTCAGGAAAGAATTATGAAATTCTAATATAGTGCATTCTACTACAAAATTTTGTTTAAAATTAATACTAGTAAATATGGCCGCCTTCATCGAAATTATGTATTTGTTACATTAATTCAGAAAAATATATCAACAAAATCTGCAAAGGTACAAAAAAAAAGAAATTTAATAAATAAATACTAACATAATAATATTGAATTTAAAATTTCATTATTTGAGAAGGTAACAAAACTTATTATAATCTTTTGGAAATAGTACAATGGTTTGATGATTTATAAGTAACAACGCGCATTGTTCTGTTAACGTTTTACTATCATCTTCTACCAAGTTAAGAATTAAGCTTTAACAAGGCACCAGATGGCGTCACGGGCGAAAGTTTCAAACAGTGTAATTTGTATTTATTGATAAAAAATAATGAATAAGAATATTTCCAAAATAAAAATAAAATGTTGTAAAAATAAATGCATAAAAATAAAAAATAAAAATTTAATCGGTTAGGCTGATATACAGATTAACATAAAATTTAGAATTTAATGTAAGAGCAAACACAATCTTCAAATAAGGAAGAATAGAATTCCAAACGATTTTTTTTTTTTTTATTGAAAAATCTCATTTTCATTTTGAAATAAAATCGTCTTTGCTTTCACCAAACGATCTGTAAGAACAATTTTGCAATGTTTATTTATTTTATTTAATTTAAGAAATTAAAAATAAATTTTGTTCTTTTAAGTGAAATCAAATCGTTTGAAATAGAAATAATAATAATAAAAAAATTTTTTTTTGAAAAATGAAATCTATGAAATGGGGAATTTTAAAAGAAATTTAAATAATTCTTAAACTTCTTAAATTAAAACAACTGTTATAAAATTTTAAAAAAAAATACTATTTTGTTCCAAAAAATAGTGGCAAAAATCCATGCTATTTTTACATATTTCAATCAAACGATCTTCCACGTAACAAAATTTTGTTTAAAACAACAAACAAAAACAAAAAAACAAAAACAAAAATTGTACAGCGTTCACATTCCTCTGTATATCAACGTGACAAGCGTAAAGCAGGATAATGGATTCTTTCGTTTAACACATTTAACACCGCGGGTCAAAGAAAGTTTGGCAAAAGTAACGGGAGTTTAAAATAAAAGATGCGTCACATTAACGGATCTTTTTTTTCAGGATCGCTGAATGACATGTTTACCGACTAAATCGAGTGTGAGAAGACATTTATTTAGAAAAAGTAATTACTCGTTACAGAAAATGCTTACAAAATCATGTTCATTGAAATGAAAAACTACACGGATGTTAAAAATCGAGAGAATTTGCACATTTTATCAATTTTTATTTATTTATTATTATTTTTTTTTTTTGCACTTTAAAAAAAGGAAAATTAATGTTGCCAAACAAAGATGTGAATTTCTAGTGGCAAATACGTAAGCGTATGTTTGGGAGGTGTATGTAGATACAGTCATTTTGGGCACACTTTAGCCTAATTAGACCGGAAACTACAATTTAACGTGAATTCCGGGCCACCGAAAAACATGCATGCCACCATCAGGATTCGAATCTGAAGCTTGTGATACCAACGGCCAGAGTCTAGCCAATTGGCCATCAGACCGCGGTGTATGTAAAAGATTGGTTTGGTTTGATTAGTGTCTCTACAATCATCTTGTGACAAGAGGTCTAATTAGACCAGGACCTTCAGTTTAACGTGGATTCCGAACCACCGAGAAACATTCCTGACACCGCCAGGATTCGAACCTGAAGCCTGTGATACCAAAGGCCAGAGCACTATCCACTTGGGTAAGTAGAAGAACAGGACATACGTGCACGTGGAAAATTACGACTTAATTCGCTTTTACATCACGGCAAATTAAAAATTTTTTTTTTTTTTTTTTTACCTCCTTTAGAGAAAATCTAAAGTAAAAAGTTAAAATTAATAACCACTAACTTTTTGGGCGATAGAATGATGTGGCGAATCGCTGGATTTTAAAAAAAATAATAATTATTAGTTCTTAAAAATATGTTATTTTTACAAATTTCAATCAAACGATCCTCCAAGTAAAAAAAATATTTTGTACAGCGTTCGCATTCCTCTATAAACCAACGTGACAAGCGAAAAGCAAGATAATAAAGATGCGTCACATTAACGGATTTTTTTTTTTTTTTTAATTTTCAGAACTAGTAAATGACATGTTTACCGACTAAATTGAGTGGGAGAGCGCATTTATTTAGAAAAGTAATTAACCGTTACAGAAAATGCTTACAAAATCATATTGAATGAAACGAAAAACTACATAGAAATTGAGAACTATAAATAGAAAACTAGTTAGAAATTGAGACAATTTGCACATTTTCTCGAATATTTTTTTTTTTTTAAAAAAAGGTAAAATTAATGCTGCCAAATAAAGATGTAAATTTCTAGTGGCAAATACGCAAGCGTATATGTGTGGTTGGCAAATGCATATAGAGGAACACAACATTAGAGCATGTCGTAATTTGCGACTTAATTCGCTTTCGTACCACGGCCACAAGCTTTAGGTTCGAATTCTTGGTGGTGGCATGGATGTTTGTGAGTGGTTCGGAATCCACTTTAAACTGTAGATCCCGGTCTGTTTAGCCCTCGTGTGCACAAAATGACCGTAGAGCGACAAACCCAAATCACACCATGACGAATTTAATGGGGTTTTTTCACTTTAAGGAAAATTCTAAAGTAAACAGTTAAAATAAATAACCTCCAATATTTGGAGCATAGAATGAGGTGGCGAATCGTTAGGTTGGATTTGTTGCTCTACGGTCATCTTGTGCACACGAGGGCTAAACAGACCGGGACTTACAGTTTAACGTGGATTCCTAACCACACACAACCAACCATGTCGCCGCCAGGATCCGTACCTGGAGCCTGTGGTACCCAAGGAAGAAGAAGAAGAATAGTTTTTTGTTCAAACTGTTAGAGATTTAAATGTCACCCAGTGTCATGGCAACTTATGGCAACAGATAAAGAATACTGAATCCATCAAGAGAAAACTTATTTAGATCCCATATTTAGGTAAACTTATTTACACCTTATGTCCCTCGAGTGAGTCCGGGTTAGAATAGCCCCACTGTATCCCGTACATATGGACTAAAATGGAAATAAAAAATAAAATGCGACTAAAATGGGTACCCAGTGCCTGGGGTGTAACCGGGTCGAGTAAAGTCAGACTTCTCTCTTAGGGTCCACCAGGTCTTAGTGCCACAAGGTCAAGGACAAAAAGAAACTGAATTTTTTACCCTTTATCATGATTAGTCGGTTTAAGACACACGGGTCCATGGACTTGGTCCAGAGGTTTTTGTCGATCAAGTTGGATAAGAAACAGCAACAACCTGTTTAAGGTTGTTCAAGAGCCACGGCGGACAATCGAACGAAGATCGCTATTTGTCCATTACTGTTAAGGTATGCATAAGGCTGAGAGTAGTCACTTTGACAACAATAACTTTGACATGGCTTTCCTCGTATTTTGGACGTTTTTCTTTCAATATAAATCCCAAACGCATCAATTCCAGTTGAAAAGCTTCTTCCAGTAATTCCAGGTTTTAGTGGTTCATAAAATTTTTTCCCCTGCTAACTAGGGCATTGTTGATCTTCTGCATGAAAATCACCATATTTGAATCGTTTACACAACGTTTGGCAGATTTTTACAGTTGGTGCATATTTCGTATCAGCTTTCGCCAAAATTTCATATGTTTCAGCTACACTTTTCTTCCAATTCAAACATAAAAGTGAAACTTCCTTTAAATCATCTTTTTTTTTAGTACAGAATGGCGAGGTTAAAAAACTTTTTCATACTTCAAATGAAATAAATCAAACGTATGAATTAAGTCTAACTCCTTATAGTCGCCATTATTAAAATTCCAATAATCGTATATAAACAATAGCTTATTAACATTAGGCTTACCGTCGCAATCGACATCCCCAACTAATTTTGGCTATCTGGTGATAGGATCTGACATGAACTAGTTGTCAATCTGATGATAAAAAACCGCACGAATACTTATAGACGCCATTATTAAAATTCCAATCCTCGTATATAAACAATAGCTTTTTAAGAAATAGACTTACTGTCGAAATCGACATCCCCAACTAGTTTTGGCTTTCCGGTGACGGGGTCTTTTATCCTGCTGATGCCAACGTCGATGATGGCCACTCCTTCCTTGACCATGTCCGCGGTGATGAGATGAGGAATGCCAGTGGCCACCACTAGAATGTCCGCCATCTTGGTGTATTCGACGAGTTGCTGGGCAGGCGTGTGCCGATGGCAGATGGTCACTGTAGCGTCGCCTGCAACACATTTAACAAAAAGTGTGAATAATGAGACTAGTCCTTGTTTGAGTAATCATTGTTAAGTCACTATTCGTTATAAAATATAGTGCAAGTCCTCTATTTAACACAGAGTTCTATTCCATTATTTAGTCAAGGATTTGGTATATTTGATGCCTGCTTTAATGTTAAATTTGTTAAAATGTTTTAATGTTGTATAAGTTAAATTTGATTGAAGGAAATCATAAATAAATCATTAATTAACATCCATCTTGGTGTATTCAACAAGTTGCTGGGCAGGTGTATCATGGTGCACTGCATCAGTGTGCAGATGGTCACTGTAGCATCGCCTGCTACACATTTAAGAAAAAGAGTGAACAATGAGACTAGTCATCGAATCACTTGTTGAGTCACTATTCATTATAAAATACAATGAAAGTCTTATACTTAACACAGAGTTCTATTCCATTATGTAGCCGAGGATTTGGTATATATGATGCCCGCTTTAATGTTAGGATTTGATTTAAGGAAATCATTAATAATACAAACATTTACGCATATTTTTATATTAATTATTATTTACTATATAATGATTACTAAGTAACAAAACAAGGAAGAAAAGTTGCATCGTAACTTCTGCTTTCTTCGGTTTAAGTAGTTTTCTTTGAATTCATATTTTCGAAAAGCTTAAATTCTGTGTGTTTCCGTTGTAAAACTGGTTTAAAAAATAAATAAAAAGAATTAGTTTCGTATCTACCTTCTCTTTATTTCCATATATTACTTGCAAAAAGCTAATCTATAATTAAAATTAATTACGTTTGTTTAAATAACTTAGCAAAATCTCAGAATAGGGGCTGTTGGATTTGGCAGCGAAAAATCTTTTCGCCAAAGTGCGTCAAATAATGACGCGATTGTAAATGTTGTGAATTGCAAACAGTACAAGAAATCTGTTACCACATTTGACGGCTTATCACGCAGTTTTCCGAATTTTCTCCTATCCGATATTCAAATATGGGGTGCTTCCTTCTGAAACTCCTCTGGGAAGACACTATCCTACTTCTTCAGCGACTCAGAACCAAGTTAGACTTCTACCTACGGGTGCTCCATCCCAACAGAAGCTGCTCACCTTTCCCCCTATCCATGAGTAGATTACTCATGGGCTGTCCATCCCGCGCTTAGTGTCCGTCCATGAAGATTAATCACAACACCTAAGTTTTGTTTTTGTTTATAATAAAAATTGTGTTCAAAGAAAAATAGTTATACGTTTATGATTTTAAAGGTGAAACAATTTATTATATATATACCTGCTTGAGTTTCGCCAATACCATCAGCATGAAGTAGCATAGCCATTGGCATTCCGACATTTTTGGATCTTCCACAGACTACTGCGTTCTTTCCAAAAGTTTCAATACCTACATTAAATAAAGAAAAAAGTTTTAAAAGCTCTGAAAGAAACTTACGATCATTTACATAATCAATTTATTGTTTTATCTTTCATTCTTATAATTAATGTGAAACTTTCTAATATCATTAAATAATTCGTACAGAGTATTTTGAAAAATTGTTCCCTTTTCAAATTTGATTTAGAAGTGTCAATAATATATATATATATATATATACTAGCAAAACACGGCATATGTTGCCCTGCCAAACAAAAACGCATTGTAGAAAATTACATATCGCGAATATATTCTCCATGTTCCGATATATGTGAATACTAATTTTCATGGATATCGTTTGAACGGTATATAAGATGAAATGCTGCAGCACCATCTGGTGGCAATTAACAATATAGTGGATAGCGCGAACCTATTTTCCATACTCGATTACACATTATTACCAATTTTCATATCGATTGGTGAAACGGTATAGAAGTTGATAAGTTGCAGCACCATCTGGTGGCGACTTACAACAAAGGGGATAGCATTAAAGCATTTTCCATGTTTTGTCAAACACACACAAAAAATTTCATGAACACTCGGTCTAGTCGTTTAAAAGGAATTCAGTGACAAACACATCTACAGAAGAATTACATATATACGTAGATATATATACTATATAAACTATATTTTTAATTGGCATTACATATGTCACATTTTGTACATATGTTACAATTAAATTTTGTTACTTAAATGAATTTTTAAGACATTTTTAATTAAAATAAATGATTGATAATTAAAAATATGATAATTAAAAAAATGTAAAATTTTTTAACATACACATTATCAGTATCATTTAGTACGTACATTTTTGAACATGCAACACTCAAAAAATATGATATCAAAACCGTACCATATTCAAAAGCCCAAAATGTTATAGCATTTCAGTTTCATCAACATACTACACCATATACTAACGTGCTAAAAAAAATTATTATCTGATTCAAAATATTCAAATAGTATTGACAAAAGAAAAAAAAGCATCATATTTTGTTTACATTATCACGTATAAGAGATCACGTGCAATAATAATGCGTGCAGTTTAGAATTTGAAGTCATTTGTTTTTCAACATTATCATAAGTCAAGAGTTAGCGTTTGCACACATGATCTTAACGTGGGTACATTTCAGCTACTTTACCTATGAAATGACATTCCGTGTATGTATGTGTGGCATATGGACGTAAAAGAGATGAAAGCGGTGTTAAACAATCGTCATAGAACACTTTGTTTACTTGCATAATGCAAAACTTATCCGAATTCAGAAAATAATGATGTAAACGATGATACTGTTGTCATCAAATGTTGAAAATGGCAAAAGATTTCAAATTAGCATTAAAAAAATGGTTCAAAACACAAAAGTCATATTTATTCGTTATTTATTTGTTTATTTATTTATTTTTTTGTCAGTCTTTATATTTTTAATCACATAAACCTAGATTGATATGAGTTTTAAACCCATAAATATTTCGCAGAATTTTTTATCAGAAGAATATTTCATCACATAAGTCAAATAAAGCTCTTTATTTTGACTTTAATTAAAAGACGGACCTGATGGCCGAGTGGCTAACGCTTCGGTGCTCTGCACCACAGGTTTCGGGTTCGAGTCCCGGCTGAGCCATGGACGTTTGTAGTGGTTGGGAATCCACTTTAAACTGTAGGTCCCAGTCTAATATGAGCGTTGTGAAGGTAGTATTACTGGCGTCCGTAGCATACTATCTTCAAGCTACGTGCCCCCTGGGTAGTGCTAAACGAGTAACAGCGTTCGTTGATGCAGCTTACTTGGGCTGCTCACAGGGAAATGGTCAATACGACCCAGTAATCGACATAATTAAAAAAAGAAACTTTAATTAAAAGGATTCGAAAAATCGAAGGCACATAAAATTTCGATTTCAGCATTTAAAGTTAAAGAAAGGATTATTCAACAATACACAGATTTCCAGATATTCTCACCTGACCGTCTGAGAAGTTCCATAATCCCTAGGGGTGTGCACGGCATGAGGGCGTTCATGTCAAGACAAAATCGTCCCACATTGACCACGTGGAATCCGTCAACGTCCTTGTGGGGGGCAATGGCGTTGCACACCTTTCTTTCGTTCATGTGATTGGGAAGGGGCAGCTGAACGAGTATTCCGTCCACATTCGGATTGTCGTTCAGTTCACGAATGATGTTGAGAACCTCTTCTTCCGTGGTCTTGTTGGGACGTATGATGGTCTCGCTGGAAATACCTGAAACCGAAAGAGACATGATTTATAGAAATGAAATAAAACAAATGAAATATTGTAAGAAAAATTTATCAAAAGCTTTTATTTTCAACGATTAATTGACACGTTTAAATTTCGATAAATCTCCGTGTGGGTCCGTGTTAGAATAGTCCCATTGTAGCCCATGCATGTCGTGAAAGGTGACCAAAATAGGTACTCAGTGTCCGAGGATATAAACGGGTGAGAGAAGGTTATCATGCAAATAAAGTTTCGGTTTTACTAAGCTAAGCATTATTTGCTTTTTGAACGTGTACTTAAAAAATAATAATCAGTTATACATATTTGGAAACAGCTTCAGCAATGATACGCCATAAAAAAGCTAACTAGACCTAGAATTATTGCTAACGTCTATCTAATTGCTGGGGATTTTCTTTTTCTATGTAATAAACTATTAGGATTGTCCTTCAAATAAAGTTTGCAAATGAAGTTTCGGTTATAAGCATTATTTGCGCTTTAAACATGTACTAAAAAAATAATGATCAGCTATATATATTTGGAAAAAGCTCCAGGAATGAGAAGCCATAAAAAAGCTAGCTAGACCTATAATTATTGCTAACGTCTATCTAATTGTTGGGGATTTTCTTTTTCTATGTAATAAACTATTAGGATTGCCCTTCAAATAAAGTCTGCAAATGAAGTTTCGGTTATAAGCATTATTTGCGCTTTAAACATGTACTAAAAAAATAATGATCAGCTATATATATTTGGAAAAAGCTCCAGGAATGAGAAGCCATAAAAAAGCTAGCTAAACCTGTATAATTATTGCTAACGTTTGCCTAATTGTTGGGGATTCTCTTTTTTTATGTAATAAATAATTAGGATTGTTCTTGTACACTAACCTTCAAATCGTATCAATCTTTTTAACAGTCAAATTATTCACCTACTCATGTTTTCCTGTGTTAAAACTCAATCAGGTTTTGTTACAAGACAAAATTTTTATCACCTAACCGTACCTGTTCTCTGGGCAGCCTTGAGCTTGTTGTTGACGTACACGGCACTTGCAGGATTGTCACCAACTAATAAGACACTAAGATGAGGGCCACGGTTTCCACGAGCAAGCCACCTCTGAATATCGTATTTGATTTCTGCTTGAATTTGTGTTGCTATTTTCTTGCCATCGATGATTTTGGAAGCATATTTTTTACTGAAATACAAAACAAAATTACGGTAAAAAACGATACATGAAATTAAATATTGTAAATGATGTAAAATGTACAATTGAACAAAATTTGAATTTTTCTAAACTTTGTTTTTTAATTTCAATGTCAAGAGAAAATGAGACGAGAGAAATCTTACGTGATCAAAACAATGTAAAACACACACACAAGGAAAAAGAAAACAGTAAGAGAAAAAGTCAATGTCTCATCAACAAAGTTCTACCACTTTAATATCTTTTTCGAGCTCTGAACTTTGGTACCACAAGCTTCAAGTTCAAAACCTGGCTGTGGCATGGATGTTTGTTAGTGGTTCGGAATCCACGTTAAACTGTCCTGGTCTAAATAACCTGAAGTGTGCACAAAATTATCATAGAGTGACAAACAAAATAAAAAAAATCGATATCTTTTCACCTCAGTGACTCCACGCTAGGCGGGTCATCCTTCTATATGGTGGCTGTCCATGATCTCGTCTTTCCCACAGAGCGGGCAATCTGGGCTATCAAAAATACCAATGCGGTGCAGATGGCTCGCCAAACAGTCATCCGCAAGTCTAAATTTTGCGACAGCTTTTTCACGAGGTTTAATCCGAAATACCTTGTTCTAAATTATTCCTCTAACTAATCGAGGAGATACGAGCAGTGAGCAATGTCTTCCATCTAAGACTCATTTGATTTTTGATGTAAGGTTTCATGGAATGAATTGAGTTGCAAGTATGTGGCTGTTGGAGGCCCATCTTAGCCAGCTGTGTCTGTGGGCCCATCTTAGCCAGCAAATCTACCTGATCATTACATAAAGCGTCACAGTGACCAGGGATCTAGCGGAAGACGACGTGTCACTCCTCTACCATCAATAAGAAGAGCTCAACATTCTGAGATATTTTTAAAGGAGGCTCCTTCATATGACCCGATAGCTTGTATGGCACCTCTGGAGTAAAACAGCAAAATCACATATTTTTCTAAACTTAGCATTAAGCTGTTAATGACGACTTAGTATAAATTCTGAAAGAAAATTTGTGAACAATTATCATCTGATTTAAAATCTTAAATAAGTTGAACTCATTGCTAATTATTTTGTTAATTATGCGAAAAAAAGAGGAACCACACTTAGGAACTTGTGGTTGGTAATGTTAGATTACAGAAAATGTTTACTCTGTACTATCTTTCACTGTTGCGTTTAAGCCTTATATCACTTTACTAAACAACTTCTTAACGGGAAAATTCTGAGGGCATGTGCATTTATGCCTCTAAACCAACCACGAAAAGGAAATTAAAAAATATATTAATCAACTTGTTTCAGTAGGTATAATCTAATCGGGCGTCATTAAATTCTTCTCCTTCAATTCATTTTCCTACAAAAAGCTAAACTGAATAGATTTACAGAGATATGAATAATTAAATAAATTGTGAATATGCTATGAATTTTAGAAGAAGCTATGAATTATTTGATTTAATTAAATGCACCGTTAATTGATTATGCACTGACTGATCCATGAATTATTTGAATTAATTGAGCTGAACCATGATAGGATAGATACTAGAGTAGCTCCCACCTTTCAATCTTCAAGCTACGAAACCAACGAAAGGTTTAAAGTTACAGTGCTTATATAAGAATATATTGCTGTCTTAGTTGTTTTCCCAAATTGAATGACCAAAAATGTGTGATTTTGACAGCAATGAATACTGAAGTAGCCAGTGATTAATATGGACATGACGACAGCTAATTTATCTTAGACATTTTAAGCTGAAATTCAAAACATGCCATTTTAATTGATCTAACGATAAGACAATGAAATAAAATTTGTACATAAAGCAATTGAGCCTTACATGAGAGCATCTGTGTGTGATTTTCGTGCAGAAGAAACTATATGAACCTTTAGCATTGGCTGTTGACGAGAAACGCTTGACAGCAACGAAGCACACCTTGCAAAGCATGTTTGCTTGGCACAAAAATACAGCATTTTGGAATTCGTAGTGAGAATCATGATGTAAAACCTAGGGGAGAAAGGGAACAGTTAAAAGCGTTTGAAAAATTTACAGTCTTTTAACCATTTACCAACTCTCAAAATACAGAATTTTTAATAATTTGACAATCGTAATTGTTGGATCATAACTAAATGATGAAATAAAGCAAAAATTTACATTCATATACAATAATTTAGAAATACTCAACTTACTTACAGTTCTGCAATTTCACATAATTTGTCTTGAAAATCTTCGGCATAAAAATTTTTCAAATCGGATTACACAAAATTATTTTTTATTGCTCAATTTTCAGTATTCTAATAGTAAGATTTCTTCTTTAAATGTATTATATTTATATTAATCTCAACAAAATATATAAAAAAAATTCTTTCGATGTAATTTTTTAAAAATATTTTATTTGCAGAAAATACCAATCAATCATATAAACTTTTCATACTGTCATTCCATAATTATATATTATATATTATTAATATTTATAATGGTGGAACATCACCATAGATTATGAATAATTATTTATAAATAATAAACTATGAGATAATCAATAAACAATGACGTCGAAATATTTTTTACAATCAAAGAACGACTGAAATTATTCTTTAATTATTCTCCACGAACAAATAAAAAAAAAATGCTGAAAAGCGCATTTCAAAAATTTCTTGTCTCCCACCGTTCAGCATAATCCTTTCAATGTACTGTATTCAAGTTTATTTACGTTTTCAATAATAATATGGCATCGGCAACTGGTCCCTAATTGTACCGAATTTAAAACTTAACTTTTAACTTCTTTTATTTTGTATTTCACTTCTTATCAATAGTATTTTTTAATTTTTTTGAGTACCACTTTAATTTGAATTTTTAGAAACTTTATCTTTTATTTATTTACCAACATTAAAGCAACCTATTAAAATTTAAATCATATTTATGAATTAAGATGAGGAGGTTTAAGGGGCATTTCCCCCTGTTGGTACTCCGTAAACGGTACGCCAGTTGCCAGTCATTTACATCAGTTTTTATTAAATTTATTATAATTATTATTTATTTTAATAAAAACATATTATTATCATTATTTATTTATTTATTAAATTTTTTGAAAAGAGAAACATAAAAAATTGTTCGGAAACCAATTAATGGACGTTTAATGTATATAAATAATGAACATATTATTATAATTCTTCTTTTATTTTATTAACATAATACAATTTCTATTATTAAATTAATAGAAGCAAACATAAATTCATTCTTTTTTTTTTTTAGGAAAATAATATTCTTTTTGAACTATTATAGTAAAAAAAAACCCAACTAAATCTTATTTATTGAATTCTTTATCTTCCGTTTCTGGGTAAATTATTTATTTATTATTATTATTCTTTTAATAAGAGAAATATAAAAAAATTGTTCATAAACGAATTAATGAACGTTTAACGTATATAAATATTGAACATATTAGAGAGTTTTTGCATACCGTATTTTTATAATACGGTATTTTTTTCTCCCTAGGGCGCATGCTCATAGGAAACATTATTATAGATACGTATGTGCAATTTCCTATGAGCATGCGCGCTAGGGAGAAACAAAATACCGTATTCAAAAACTCTATTATTACAATTCTTTTATTTTATTAATGTGATACCGTTACTATTATTAAATTAATGGAAATAAACATAACCAATAAAACACATTCTTTTTAAATTATAGTAGTAAAAAAAATAACTAAAGCTTGTTTATTAAATTCTTTATCTTTTCTGTTTAAGCTATTTATTTATTTTTTATTTTTTAATTATTATTATTATTATTATTATTATTTTGAAAAGAGAAATATAAAAAATTGTTTGAAAACTAATTAATGAATGTTTAACGTACATAAATAATGAATATATTATTATAATTTTTTTTCATTTTATTAATGTGTTATTTTTTTTTTTCTATTATTAAATTAATAAAAACAAACATAATCAATAAGCACATTCTTTTTGAAGTATTGTAGTAAAAACACAACTTAAAACTTGTATATTGAACTCATTATCTTCCATTTCTGTTTCTTCAAGTTTAAATAACTTAATTTTGAAAACAGAAATATAAAAAATTGTTCAAAAAAGATTTAATGAATGTTTAACGTATATAAATAACGAACATATTATTACAATTATTCTTTTATTTTATTAATGTGATACTGTTTCTATTATTAAATTAATGGAAGCAATTCTTTTCAAAAATTATTATTTTATTCTTATTAATTTATTCTTTTAAAATAGAATAGTAAAAAAATAGAATAAAAAACAACTATATATAGTAGTAAAAAAAACAACTAAACTTGTTTATTGAATTCTTTATCTTCCATTTCTGTTCTTCAAGAATTTCGGCAGAAGTAAATTGTTCGGAACTTTTCAGTAATTCGCAACAGATTAATCGTTTTAAATATATATTTTATTTAAACATGGTAATCATACAATTTTTTTGTTTTCAAACTAATACTTTAAAAATAGAAGTTTAAAATTATTTTCTCAATGCCGAGCTAAAATGTTTTTAGATCTCCCATGTTCGATTCGAAAAGTACATTGATGTTATTAAAATATTTTGATTATATATATTCTGATAATACTTGAAGTAAATGCGCTAGTATTTTCAAGTAATGTAAATAAACAATAAAATAGGTAAATTTCATTTTTAAACAATTCTTATATTATAAGAAAAAAATTAATCCATACATTTTATTAAGCGTTTTCGAATTAGGATGATTCTCTATATAATTCAAATAAGTAGTTATTATTAAATTATTATTTTTATTATTATTAAATTATTATTACTATTATTAAATTATTTTTCGAATTTCACAAAAATACATAATTTTTTATTATATTAAATTTATCAATAAATTATTATTTTTCATAAAAATATTTAAATAAATTATGCTATGCATTAATAATTAATTAACCTTTTTTAAAAACTAAGGTAATATATTTTTAGAGTGTTTGAAATTTTGGTGTGTTTTATCTTACAATTCTATACAAAAAATTACTACAATATATATGTAATTTTTAATGAAAGTTTTCATATTATTTCATGCTGTAAATTTCATTTAGAATAAGAATAAAAATAAACAACTTTTTTTTCAAATCCTTCTAACCAAAGAAAATAGTATTAATGTAAATAAAGTTCATTTATGATTCATGAAATTACATTTTTTTCTTAAATTACATTAATTGGAATTTTTTATTTATGTTAATCGAAAATAAAACCATAAAAAAATAAATTAACCGAAAAAAAATAAATTAAATTCATAAAACCATATGTTCAAATAATAACATGCTTTATTATTTTTAAATAATCCTTTTTTTATATAAATATGCATTTTTAAATACATCAAATATGAAGAACAGGGATCATTGCTTTAACTACACATGATCCTTATTATCAAACAATTTATTATATATTTTCAATAAAGGAAATTAAACCAAAAGCATAAAATAAAAATTAATTTTAAATATTTAGAAATTTACCTTTGAAAATTACCCTAAAATTAAGCTTAGTAATTAAATTAAACAAAAAAGACTATATTACTGTATAGATTATCAGTTTATCTTATCTTTATTAGTAATGCCAAAAAAAAAAATTTTAAATCTCTTAAATCCTATTAAATTACACTATTTGGAACTTCTATTTATATTAATCAAATACTAAGAATAATTCATAAAACCTTATGCTCAAATAATAAAGTGCTTTACTATCGTTAAATAATCAATATTTTTATGCACATATGCATTTTTTCATTTTTTAACGCATCAAATATGAAGAACAGAGATAATTGCTTTAACTGCACATAATCCTGATTATCAAACAACATATTATATATTTTCAATAAAAAAAATGAAATTAAAAGCATAAAATAAAAATTAATTTTAAATATTTAGAACATAAATTACCCCATAATTTATCTTAGTGATTAAATTAATCCAAAAGAATATATCAAACCCTGTATAGATTATCAGTTTATCTTACCTTCAAAGAATAATTTAAAAATCTCTTAAATCCTATTAAATTGCACTATTTGGAATTTTTATTTATCTTATTCAAATGAGAATAATTCATAAAGTCATATGTTCAAATAATAAAATATTTTACTATTGTTAAATAATCAATGTTTTCATAAACATCTGCATTTTTCTTGTTTTAAAGGTTTATTTATTTTCAAATATGTAGAATAGAAATAATTGCTTTAAATAAGCATGATCCTCATTATCAAACAACATATATATAGCAACATAATATTATATATGATACATAATATAACATATTATTACATATAATTTATAATACAACATAATATTATATATTTTGAATAAAGAAAATTAAACCAAAAGCATAAAATAAAAATTAATTTTAAATATTTAGAACTTTACCATTGAAAATTACCCAAAAATTAAGCTTAGTAATTAAATTAAGCAAAAAAGACTATATTACTATATAGATTATCAGTTTACCTTATCTTTATTAGTAATGCCAAAGAATAATTTATAAATCTCTTAAATCCTATTAAACTACACTAATTGGAATTAGTATTTATCTTAATCAAATACTGAGAATAATTCATGAAACTTTATATTCAAATAATAAAAGGCTTTACTATTTCTACATAATCAATGTTTTTATGCACAAGTTTTAAAAGTTTATTTATTTTCAAATACATTTAATATGTAGAATAGAGGTAATTGCTTTAACTGCACATGATCCTCATTGTCAAAAAAAAGTTATATATTTTCAATGAAAGAAATTAAACCAAAAGCATAAAATAAAAATAAACTTTAATATTTAGAACTTTACCTTCAAAATTGCCAGAAAATTCAATTTAGTAATTAAATTAAGCAAAAAGAATATATCAATCACTGTATAGATTATCAGTTTATCTATACAGTGATTTATATATTCAGTTTTCAGATTGATATTAGTTTTTACCTTATCTTTATCAAAGAATAATTTAAAAATCTCCTATTAAATTACACTATTTGGAATTTTTAGTTATCTTAATCAAATACTGAGAATTAAGCTTGGTAATTAAATTACATAACTAATATTGGTAATTATTTAAGTAATTATAATAATAATTATTATTTAATAAGTCACTTGGTAATTATTTAAGCTTATCAATTTAATTAATAATTAAATACCAAAATTAAGCTTGGTATTTAAATTAAGCAAAAAAGAATATATAACCGTATAGATTATCAGTTTACCTTAACTTTATCAGTAATGCCAAAGAATAATTTAAAATCTCTTAAATCCTTGCTACACGTCAGTGCTACTACTACACAACAAACTACGAATCGTATCGACTAAACTGTTTGAACCTAAACCAGTAGAACAAGGAAAATAAAATTAGGTCAAAACACTTTCATATGGGTCAGTACCCAAACAACACCACAATTTCTGGAACATAATTATTTCCTTAAACTTTCATTTATTGAAAATTACATCATACAAACGTACATAGGAACTTAAAAAGATGTGACTTTAATATTAATTACCTTTGGGTAAAAAAAGAACTGTCAAGTTTTGGAGACGTTAGAAAGTGTCACCTGTTCTTCATGAAAGCTGTGGAGGGAAAGAGAGTTGTGATCAAGAGAGAGCAGAAGTTTTAGTTTTTCACCTGCCCTATTGCATGACCAGTTGTATGTATATACGTAGTTTCGTTTACATAGGGTTGACGTTGGTGCCGACCGGTTGCCGGCATGCCATACCTGTTTAAAAAGCTAAAATAAACATTGGAAACCATTAATGGTCATGAATCATTAAAAATGTGAGCACCTCGTCTTAAATAAAATTTATAGCATCAATAACACCTTTTTAAATGTATTATTAGAAATAATATTGAAAAAAATATGAAGTCATATTTTTCTTCCAGAGATATTTTGAAATTGTATTTTTGTTACCGTCTGTTATTACCAGGGAATACTTGCAAAATTTTATGTTATTTCTGGAATGCTACTATTGTGCCCAAAAAGTAAGACCAATTATTTTTTTTTTTTCAGAAACTCTTTATTTATTCTTCCAAATTTATTTCATCGCCTTCAAACTAATCCCCTCCGGACACAATACACTTATGACAACGTTTTTTTCCAATTCTCAATGTATGCTAAAAAGTCATCGGCAGGGATGGCTTTCAAAGGGCGAGGCGATTCATGTTGAATCTCTTCAATCGATTCAAAACGGTATCCCCGGAGCAGTCTTTTGAGTTTGGGGAATAGCCAGAAGTCGCACGGTGTGAATACGATGATAGTGGAACGGCAGTGTGAGCTGGCGCTTCAGTGCTTTCAGTACCAATCGAGATTTGACGTATTTGAGGCTCAAAATGGAATTGACCAATCCTTTTGAAATACCAACATCATCAGCAAGGTCTCTAATTGTAAATCGATGGTTGATGCAAGCACCAAATCTTTCATTTTTTGGACGTGAGCTTCGTCGGTTGAGATTGATGGTCGTCCAGAGGGCTCTACGTCTTCAACGCGTTCTCTGCCTTCTTTGAACTGTTTATAGCACTTCTAAACATTTCTTTCCAATATAGGAATGTTCACCGAATGCCTTCTGCAACATTCTACACGTGTCCGCAAACAAAATTGAATGCAAGTTCTTTGCTCAATTAATTCAGATATTTCAAAAATCGCCGGTATCAGTTTTAGCGTCACAAAGTCAAGCAAAACTCAAACACTAATGAATATTTTGACGTCAAATTTCGTGCAGATGTCAAGGACCAGTGCCAGCAACTTCAAAAAGAAAAAAAAATTTTAATTTCATAAGCCCCGTGAATTTTAAATGGAAAATTGGTCTTGCTTCTAGGATACAGTAGTATATTTTTGTTTTCGTCTGTTATTATGTAGAAATACTTTCAAAATATGTTATTTCCTGAATGCACAACAATCACAACAATATGTGACAAAATGACATTGCTTTAATACTTCGTTGTATAAATATAATGATAGATTTCCTTTCCACCATTGAAAAACAACTAAATAATAGGAATAAAAAATAATGCATTCTAAAAAATCACTTTAATCACACTTGTGTTACAAATTAAATGAAAAAAATCTGCGTAACTGATATATTTTAAACTAATATAAAATGAAAATTATTATTAGAATAATAATGCAATTAAAAGTAAAATCTAAATGCTTTTAATTATTTATGTTAAAACACGTAGTATAATTTTATTACCATGAACTAAATAAAAATGTATGGGAACAGAACATTTTGAAAATTATTATATTATATGTTATATTTGAAATTTAATTCCCCCCTCCCCCCTCCGTCCATATATCAATATCATTTATAACATAAAATGTTATTGCTTTAATATCTTCCTCTTACACACTTGCAAGAGCGCCCCCTGTGGCATTCAGGTGGTCAGTCGGCTTCGAGACGAAGATGTTTGGCTGCGCTGTACTTCATCACCCGAGATGAAGTATAACGCAACCTGCGCTTCCACTGAGGAAAGTTTAGTTTATAGTCTTTCGTCTCGAGAGGAAATATATTTAGCGCATCCTTGCACATTTGTTGGCCTACAGACTCTCACCCGGAGAAGAACTACATTTTCCCAATGTATATTAGCCATTTTAATTTTCTGCTTAGAAGTGGAGTCCTTCCACGAATATGTAATTATCTGTCTTTAAATATGTTTAATATGTCGCCAATTGTATGTGTGAGGTGTTTGTGCGTGAGTAAGTAAATTGAAGTTTACCTACAGACTCTCACACGGAAAGGAAGTATATTTCACGTATCCTACACGTATCGGAGTTTCAGCTTAAAATAATTATATTTCTTTAAATGTATTAAATATTGTTTGTTTCTAGTTGTATGTGTGTGGAGTTTGTGTGTCAATAAAGTTGTGATTTCTCCAACCTGTGTGCCTGAAGTATTTCAAACCAACCACACCCAATTACAATCTGGTTGTCCAACTTGCATACTACAATAATAGAATTCTTAATGAATTTCCAAGCTGTATCAATGGCTACATATGATTTCTACAGATGTTGTTTAGATTATAACAAAACCAAAAGACAAAATTTGCGATCTTGTACTATAAATTATTAATGAAATCGCTGTAAAAATCTAAATTATCATTTAAAGTTTTAAGAAATCACTAAGTGTGCATTTTAATTTGTTAATTCATTTATTTATTGCTGAACATCGGCGATTCTTCTGTATCACTGATGTATATCAATACAAATTAATAAGGCAGGACATTGCTTTCAAGGAGGATTTTTAGGGTTAACTGTCTCACATCTTTAGAGTAAAAACCAGAAAAATACTATACGTACCAGGAAAAATACATACTAGAAAAAATGTCATACCTACTAGAAAAATATCTGACAGCAATTTGATTTAATATCTATGAATCAGATCTGGAAATAAATTAAATTACTATTATTTTTTTAAATAAATAAATACTAAAAAATTAAAATATTTTCTAGAAAATTTATTATACTTCTAAACAGGATTTTGAAAAATTATTGACTCCTCTCTAAATCAAATTATAACAATATAAAAATCTCTGAGGAATTTAACCTATATCTTTCATTCGAAAAAGACAAATTCGTTCTATCAGTCGTTCAGTAAAACACATTTAAATAACCAAAACATTGGGATTGCAAAACACGTTTGGAGTTTTGTTGTGTCTGTATTTTCGGTCAAGGTGAAATGTCTACTACATCTTTGACATTGAGAAACTTTTTTTTTCTCGAGAAATTGTGAATCACTTTCATTTAAATCACCAGATTGACATAGCATATGATATACAATAATGGAAGCCATTTTTTTTAAACACAGAACTTGTAGATGGTAAAAGAGGGTACAGTGTGTCCATTTATGCAGTTTTATTCGTTTGTTTTTTAAATAAATGTAAATTCTAATTTCTCTAAAATAATTCTGATTACTTTGCACTGATTATCCTGTAATTTCATCTAAAGATGTTTTTATTCATATATGGAAAATTAAACTTTCTGTGGGATTTTATTTAGTATATTATTCTACATCGGTTCTATAATAAAATTATCTATACTATCTCTGCCTTAATATTAACAGGCATTTAAATTGCAAATCCAATCAGTATTTTTAGTTAAAATATTTATCTAGCAGATACAAAAAAAATTATTTTTGGTTCGTGAAAAAAATTGGGATTCGAACCATTGCATTTCTCCTAGTGAATATTATTCATCCATTAAACTGTGCACTTAAATTTATCCATCGCGACACTTGCGATCTAATTTTCATACATCTCATCAATTCTCATTTCCACTATGAAAGATTACAAAAGTAACTACTCCATTCTTTCTAGTGAATATTATTCATCCATTAAACTGGGGCACTTAAATTTATCCATTGAGACACACATGATCTGTTTCTTATACACTTCATTAATCCTCATTTCCCCTATGGACGATTACAAAAGTAACCATTGAATTCTTAACAGTGAATTATTATTATTCATCCATTAAGCTGTGGCACTCAAATGTATCCAATGCGATCTGTTTCTCATACATCCTCATTTCCGTTACAAACGATTACAATTGTGGCCACTACATTCCTTCTCTTGAACATTATTCATCCATTAGACTGTCGTTCGTATTTCTATACATTAAGACACACGTTGTTTGTTTCTCATAAATCCTCATTTACACTATAGACCAGGGGTCTCCAAACTTTCCAGCCTTAGGGCCATACTGTTCACTCCAGTAAGTACCAAAGGCCAAAACCATTTTAATTTTTCTGCCATCATCTATAATTTTCAGTTAGTTGTCATGCTTAAGTTAAATTTTCTGCGTAATATGCTTGTCATTAAGCTTTACCTAGCAAGTCAACAAAATCGAGTTATTATCATTCTGTATTTTTTTATCCAACTTATAACAGCAACAATAAGCTATCCGCTGTCACGGGCCGGATTGATGACACTGGCGGTAGTTTGGAGACCCCTGCTATAGACGATTACTAAAGTAACCACTGCATTCTTCCTAGTGAATTATTATTATACATCCATTAAACTTTGGCACTTAAATATATAAAATGCGACACATGTGATTTATTTCTCATTCATCCTCATTTTCGCAACAAACAAACCGGAGTATTTATCTTTTAAAAATTAAAAGTCTGTCTTCATTTGCTTTTGTTAATGAACAATATTCACTGCCATACAATATGATAGGTCTGATGAGATCATGTTTGTCTTGAGATTTAAGAATTTTGACTTTAATAAATTCTTTAAACAATGGAAAAAACTATTAGTCTTAGATAGCCTATTGTCAATTTCAAGTGTAATATTATTATCATTGGAAATCATAGTACCGAGATACTTAAACTGGTCTAGGCTGTAGGACAGGGGCCCCCAAACTACGGCCCGCGGGCCAAATCCGGCCCGCCAGTGTCATCCATCCGACCTGCGACAGCGAATAGCTTATTATTGCTGTAATAGGTTGGATATGTTAGCTACTATACTAGCAGCTCGTTGTGTCAGGATGGAATACTCTCTTTTTAATAATACTAATCGTTTTATTTACACTATGAATACATACATACACTTGGCACCCTGTGCCACTTCTGCAATACTATTGATATCTAAAAACCAAAGCCGGTCCCTGACCGTCTGTTTTCATCTGACGCTCCTAGCGTTCACCTCGTGGTCTCGAGATCTCACCGCAACTGGCACTTACCGCACTGGACCACAGTTACTGGTCACAGTTACTGGTCACAGTTACCAGTTATAACCGCGACCTCTCGCGGTTATAATTAAACCTTACATTCGGCCTTTCCTGACAATCATTCGCCCTCGAATGAACTACTAAAGTTATAAAATAAGGTAATCATTATAATAAACATCATTAGAAATTATTCACATGATTATCTTATTACATACTCATCAATGACTAAATAAATCAATTAATTAAATACACATAAAAATCAGTAAACAACATATAAGTCAATTAAATTCAATGTAAGCAAATTGGAATTAAAACTAAATCAAATTACTTATATAAACCAGTAGCAACACAATAAAATCAATTAAATCAACATAAAAATCAGTAAATAGCAATTAAATATTACTGTAAATAGCAATTAAGTAAATTCAATTAAACCAAGTCAGTTAAAGTTATATCAAGTCACTCATATTGAATTATCATTTTCCGTAGGAGATTGTCTTTATGCAGGCACGTCTTGGATTACGTCTTAGGTTAGAGTCACTAAGTTCATTGCCTGAAACGTCAGTAAATTCATCTGACGAGTCCTCTCTATCAGAATCAATTTAATTCGGCCATACCTTTAGCTGGCTTACATGTGGTAGAGTAAGAATGTCCTTTGCTCTTTTCTCCAAGTTGAGTAACTCTGTAGGTATCGACTGGTAGCAATCAGGACCTCGATATGGTTGGGTCTTTGTTGGTTTTCCTGTCGGTATCGGAGTCCTTTTCCTAACCACAGCTTGTCCTGACTTGTAAGTGGTAGTTCCGCACTTTTTCTTGTTGTAAGCGTCCTTCATCTTTTCCTGCACATTCTCTATCAGCTTGCGAGTCGATGTTTGAATCTCTGCAGGATCAGTCCTTTTTTCTGCACTCTCATCAGCTTGTTTTCTTAAAATTTCATCGTTGAATCTTGATGAGTAACCGTGTAGCATTTGAAAAGGATTCTTGTTGGTTGCTTTGCTTAAAGTATTGTTCAGATTTCTGTCCAGTTCTTTCATTCTCAAGTCCCAGTCCTTGTGTCTTTCAAATTTTCTTTTCCTAAAATTGGAAATGATGTTATCCAATTCAGGATCCCCTCTTTGAATAAGGACTTGTTCGTCAACGGACATGGTTTCATAAACTTCCAGATAAAACTTCTTTTCAATCAAAGCTTTAATATTCAATAGTGGTCCTAAGACATGATGCATTAACCTCTGAAACTCTGCTATCAGTTAATCTAGCAACTATTCTATCAATCTTAGTTAATGCCGTACATCTTAATTCACTCAATTTCATTTCAAAGCAATCCCCAACTTCATTGACTAACTCTAAAATTTCCCTTTTATCCTCAATTGGTGTTTCTTCATTGAATCCAATTTCGCTCGTTTCGTTTAAGCGCTTATTTTCCTTTATTACGTCCACGTAACAACTCTCCTCATTAACCAAACAATTGGGGTCTAACTCAATTACTGTTCCTACACATTGATTTTCCTTCAATAATACATTCCGTCCCCCATATTATTAATTGGAATTATAGTTTCACCACCTTTTATTTCTAACAAAGAATCACAACACCCTTCTTTTCCCTCTATATTTACTGAGCCGTCATTCGCCAAAGTTGTCTGAGCTCTAACAAAATTCACTGAATTTCTTTCGCATTCCATGTTAGCAAACGGGTTATCTTCTGCATAACAAACATGAAATTTATTTCCAATGCGAGCAAACGATATGTTTTCCCGATCTAAAAGGGATCTCCCAATTAACAAATCGTGCGGTAAGGCGTCGTCTCTAACAATAAGCATTTCAACCTCTTTTACTTCAACGCTATCCAAAGAAATATCTATTTTCGCCTTTCCTAGCGCTCGCGCTGCACACATCTCAATATTCCCAAAACCGTACATTACGTTTAAAGCTGGGTCTATTTTTAACTCTAACCTCTTCGCTACGGAATTCCTACAAATGACGGAATCGCTCCCAGTATCAATCAGAGCTTCAAACTCCAACGGACACTTGTTTATCCTCGCAATTTTAATGCAAGATGATGCCTTACTGATGCCGCCCTCATTAACCGTCATCAAGCTGTGATCTCTTTTATATATATGGCTGCTTTCATTTCGTTCAATTCTCTCTCCTCGCAATTTAAAATTCTGCTCTCTATTAATTCTATCAAATTTAAATTTTTGTTTTGGACAATCTCTAGCAAAATGTATATTATCATTACAAACGAAGCATCTGTTATCTGTCTGAATTGGACCCCGCCATTGTGTGTAACCGCAGTATTTATTATTATAACTTCCGGTTGTAAAATATTCGTTCTTTGTCTGTTCTTTTATTACACCCCGTCGGCTCATTCCGTGGGAATTTCTGTCTGGGCCTAAAATCGCATTCTTTTTAATACATATTCTGATTCAAATTCTTAAATTTGGGCAATTCGCTTTCATTTCTTACATTTTCATATTCATCAAGTTTATCAGCTAATTCGGATGACTTAACTATTCTGACCCACTCGTCTACAAAATGTTCTTTTACTACAATAGGAACTTTTCTTTTTAATTGGTCTGTTATAATTAATTCTTTAAGACTATCAAAGTCATTCACATTAGTGCTGCGTAACCACTCATCGAAATAATTTTGTAACTCATACGCGAAATCTCCCCATGTATTTTTCGGTAGTTTTGTGTGCCCAAAGAACTTTTGTCTGAATTTATCCGCGCTTAATTTAAACTTTCTTAATAACAAATCTTTAATCTACCCATAATCATTCGAAAGTTCTTCCGGAACTCTTGCGATAATTTGGTTAATCTCATAGGGCAATAAATTCACTAAATGACTAACCCAATTCTCATGACTTAAATTTAAGCGTTTTGCTTGTCGTTCAAACAATATTAAATAAAAACTTATATCCCCATCGCTCATTTCGTAGCGTTGCATTATTTTAGTTATCCTGCAATCTCTAGAAATTTCATTTACGTTTTCTATTTTCTCTTAACACATTACTATTTTGTATTTTTAATTTTTCTAATTCGTATTGTCTTTCTAACTCGCGCTCCTTTAACTCCCTTAACTGCCTGAACTCGCGCTCCTTTAACTCTCTAGTAGAAATCATAGTTTTTAGTAATTCACGCGTGAATTCCTCATCATAATATTCACTTTAATTCTTCTGCTAAAGAAATTAAATCTATCTTTTTCGCTTTTGCGAGATATGCCATTTTTTTTTTTTTTTTTTTTTTTTTTACACACTATTTTAAATTTTTAACTATTCAACACTATTTCAATTCCTAACAGTTTAACACATAAAATCAAATCAATTCTTAAAATCTTCAATACAATTTCACACAGAAATTAACTTCTCAAGAATTTTACACAGAAATTTAAAAAAAAATAATTTGCACCAACACTGAGTTTCTAGAAATTCATGCCACATACCTTAAATCGCTTGGAGTAAGCCTTGAGTTCTGCTAACAACATCCGGTCCTCCAGGGTCAATCCCACTTCTGAAGTGTTAGCTACTATACCAGCAGCTCGTTGTGTCAGGATGGAACACTCTCTTTTTAATAATACTAATGTTTTTATTTACACTATGAATACATACATACACTTGGCACCCTGTGCCACTTCTACAATACTATTGATATCTAAAAACCAAAGCCGGTCCCTGACCGTCTGTTTTTTATTTGACGCTCCTCGCGTTCACCTCGTGGTCTCGAGATCTCACCGCAACTGCTCCTTACCGCACTGGACCACAGTTACTGGTCACAGTTACCAGTTATAACCGCGACCTCTCGCGGTTATAATTTCGTTTCCTTACAGATAAAAATTTTCCTTACAGATAAAAAAACACAGAATGATAATAACTCGGTTTTATTGACTGCTAGGTAAAGCTTAATGACAAGCATAATACGCAGAAAATTTAACTCAAGCATAACAACTAACAAATAATTGAAATGAATTCCACCAACATTATAAACTAGTGAACATCCCGCGGTTACCCTCGGTAGTTATGTTGGGTGAAGAGTATCGCATATGTATGTATATCGATGTCTGGAATGTATATATCCTGAATCAAACATATGATTTTTATCCTGAAAATCACTCAGGAACTGAAAAGCTAAATTAACGCAAATGAAACTGCGGGGTATCATCCACTTGTAAAAAAATACTAATGAGATTTATGTAATTGTGATTTTTCACTGACAATAGTTTCCAGTTGTGGATCAATTTTACTCGTACCAATTATTAAAAGAGATTTAAGATGCTCATCGGTTAACTTAGATCTGTAAACATTCTTTGTGTACTTCATTTTGGAGAATGTTTTCTCACACAAGTAAGTAGTACCATAGATTAATTAATTGAGTTTTAAATTTTTCTGCCATTATAGATAATGGCAGAAAAATTAAAACGGTTTTGGCCCTTGGTACTTACTGGAGTAAACAATATGGCCCTAAGGGTGGAAAGTTTGGAGACCCTTGCTCTAGGACGTCTAAGATTTTACCTGCAGTGGGAAGGAAACATGTACTATACTCATTTCTAATTTCCGAAAAAAATATCTGATGAATTTATTTGGCTTAGTATACTTTTTATAAGATCTCCAAAGATGTTCTGTATAGCAATTTTATAAAAATTCCACATAAATGGAAATATGATTGTACTACAAGATCACTGCAATGAAAAAAATGAAAAAATGAAATGGCGGATTTTAAGTTATGGCGTTTTATGTACGTTTATTTCTGATTTAAGCATAATTTAATTTAAATATTTATCGAAATATATATTTTCGAATAAATAAAGTAACAAACGTCAGTTAAGAATTGATATACGAGTAAATGGCATGGTTGAAGACCATAGAGAGAAGATTTATATATTTCTACAAAAAGAAAAAATAACATTTATTGCGAATATTATTATATTGGTTTTAAATTTAGGAAATATCTCGGAAAATTGCATTTATTGCACGTGACTTTTGAAGGCTAATAAATATTTTATTCGTCAATGTGATTTTTATTTACTATGCCACATCTATAGAAGGATGTGGCATAGTAAATAAAAATCATTCACATGTATGTGTGTGATAATTTCATTCACATGTATGTGTGTGAAATGAAATGCGTTGTTTTATCTAATGTCAATAATTTAAACATAAATTAGTCTGTTACGTAGCTGACTGGATTCGTGGCCCAATGGCAACGTGCAAAGCTAGCTAGCGTGGCTTGCTGTTCCAATACGCTGGCGGTATTGTTGTTATTAATGTTGTTATTTAGATACGAGGACTCTCGATGGCAGTGTTGTCAATATGTAAAATTATCTCATATCAATAATTAGAGTATCTGGTGGGAGTTTTCCTGATTTTCTTCTATCATCATCATCATCATTGGTGCTACAACCCTTGAAAGGCCTAGGCTTCTTTTGAGGTTCTCTCCGTTCCATGTGACTAGTAATTCCAGTTACCAATTTTCATTAAGTCCTCCTCAACTTGATCTCCCCATCAAATTCTTGGTCTTCCTCTAAGTCAGGAGTGCCTAACCGGCAGCCCGCCTTGAATGTTTTTCCCACGCTTGAAATTTATCACACTTTTACAAAATATATTTATTTTATAATGGCCAAAGTAGTGAAAACTAACGTATTAAAAAAAATATTATGTGTACATCCATATATAAAAAAATTAACTGTCGAAATGATGCGAAAAAAGGAACTTTGATTTTAAAATAATATTCTTGCGAATATAAGACAGATATTGCCTGCTTTATTTATGTCTTTGCAGTTATGAGTTCGCAGAATAATTATATAATATTCTGTGAACTCATGATGCGCGCGCATCTGGGAGCATCTAATATAACAGGTTCTATGTTTCACTTTAAATGACCTCAGACGCAGTGACCATCCCTAAATATTTGAGAAATCTGATACAAAAAGTTAATAACGCTTTTGGTTCAACTTACATGTACAAGTCGCATTTTTTTTTTTTTTTTTATTGACCAAACGCTACGGACGCTAACCTGCAACACCCATTACGATGTGCAAATATCCAAATGCAGATCGATGTGCAAAAGCTAAGTGAAAGAGTGGGAAAGCAAATATCTCACTAGTAAAATAAATATTTTTTAATGATTTTTTTTTATTTCATATTTATATATTTTATATATTTCATTTTTAGTGTTATATATTTCTTTACGACATGCGTTTAGCATCATTGCTATTATATTATATATGTTTGCATGTAAGAATAAAAGTAAACACAATAATAATAACTCATTATGTTTCAATTCTTCACTCCAAAAAACGTCCATAGTGTGTCTAAATCTAATATGGGGATACATAATTTTATATGCGGCCTGCTGAGTTATGATGCATTTCCAAAGTGGCCCGCAAGATCATTTGGGTTGGCCACCCTATGGCTACATAGACCGGGACCTACGGTTTAAAGTGGATTACGAATCACTACAAACATCCATCGCACCGCCAGGACTCGAACCTGAAATCTGTGGTACAGAGCGCTAGCCTTAAGGCAGGCCAGGCCATTCAGACAGGTCATCAAGCCCCTATCACAAAATATAAAATACACAATTTATCTCAAAATATTAATTATATAATTTTAAATATATATATATATATATATATATATATAATACATAATTTATCGCAAAATATTAATTCATTTTTTAAAGTCAATAATGCATAATAAATTTAAGTTTTGACGCAGAATCAAATGAAAAATAATCTCAGCAATAATGTAGGAATGTAACATAATGTGTAAAACTGATAATCACTTATTGTAAAATTAATGTCTTCTCAATTTATTAATTTTAGTGACCAGAAATGGCGCCCATCATAAATCTGGCATTTTAATCCATTATGTCATTTAACACGTGCTCATCATGCATACAATGAATGTTCTGCTTCCTAGTCTTACGTAATTGCACAGTGCGTAGGGGGGAGGGGGGGATATATATCAAGCAAAACTGGTCCATGTTTGACCAGGTGATTTTTTAAAACACCGTTGAAAGTCATAACAATATTTCCATAATGTAGATGTAAATTTGACATATGTTTTGGTAATAAATAAAGTTTACTTAAGGAAAGCTGTTGCATGAAACTTCCTAAGACTTCATTTCCGAGAAAGTTTTTTTTTTTTTTTTCCTTTTGCATTATTGGTGTTCCAGTGCACGTGATTCAAATAGCTTACCAATCGAATCCTAAAATTTGATTTCTATAATCCAATGTATTACATCACTAACATCTGATATTGAATTTGTATTAAAATGTTAAGACAAAGTACATAAAAAAACTATATATAGAGACAAGGCCAAGGTCAGTATAAAAGAATTCAATGACGAGTTAAAATAGCAACATTCCACGTAAGACAGGTGATTTTAAGATTGCCTTTCCTTTTTGAACAACTACCGTCAACAGAAAAAACAAGTAATATAAAAAAAATTTAAAAAATTGAAGTCAATTCCTACTTTTTTTTCACTATATTGCAGAAAGTCCTTTATAAATAATTTTCATTCATTTTTTTAAGTTTATCTGGCACCGTCTATTGGTAGATATATGCAATTTAAATCTAAAAACAAACTAAAGTTAATTAATTAAATTTAATTACTGAATTAATATTTGAAAAAAAAAACTGTATTAACATCAAGTGTCCTCCACTAGAAGTTAAAAAAAATGTATTGGAACTGGAGTGGATGAATAAAAAGTATTTTATGAACGATTAAAAACTTGAACAAGATAGGGAGAGTGTGAGCTAATAGAAGGAATTGAATAAGTGAATTTCTTTGAAATGAGACTAAACTAATGCAATTAAAATTTCTTTTTTTCAATTCCTTCTATTAGCTCACACTCTCCCTATCTTGTTCAAGTTTTTAATCGTTCATAAAATACTTTTTATTCATCCACTCAAGTTCAAATACATTTTTTTTTTTGAACTTGTAGTGGATGACATTTGATGTTGATACAGTTTGCAAATATTAATTCAGTAATTAAATTTAATGAATTAATCTTAGTTTTTTTTCAGATTTAAGTTGCATATAGCTACAAATAGATGGCGCCAAATAAACTTAAAAAAATGAATGAAAATTATTTATAAAGGACTTTTTGCAATATAGTGAAAAAAATGTAGGAATTGACTTTAAATTTTTTTTTTTTATATATTACTTGTTTCTAATGCAGCTAACAAGTGCTTAGACCAAGAGTGGCTAACCCAAATGATCTTGCTCACCACTTTGGAAATGCATCCTAACTCTGCGGGCCGCCTATAATAATTTTATATTATAAATATGTCCCCATATTTGATTTAAACCCACTATAGACACTTTTGGAATGAAAAATTGAAACAGAAGGAATTATTATTTTTGTGCTTACTATTATTCTTACATGTAAACATAGATAATATAATAATAATAATGATACTAAATGTACATTGTAAAGGAATATATAACACTAATGATGAAATATAAAAAATCTATAAACATAAACGACATAAAAAAATGAAATCATGAAAAAATATTTACCTGCCATATATTAGATGTCCCAAGATGCGCGCGCATCATGAATACGCAGGATGTAATTTAATTATTCTGCGTACTGTAATTTAATTATTCTTTAAACTCATCAATAAAACAGGCAATATCTGTCGTATATTCGCAAGAATATTATTTTAAAATCAAAATTAATTTTTTCTCATCATTTCGATAGTTAATGTTTGAATACATGGTTGCACATAATGTATTTTTTTAATACACTGGTTTTTATTACATTGGCCATTATAAAATAAATATATTCTTTAAAAGTGAGATAAAGCTCACGGGGCCGGAAAAATGTTCCAGGTGGGCAGCGGGTAGGCTACCCTGACTTAGACATTTATCTTTATGACATACGCAAGGGCTGCACCGCTGTTACTCATTTAGCATTACCCAGGGGGCACATGTAGCTTGAAGATATGCTACGGACGCGAGTAACACTACTCCCACAACGCTCTACGATCATGTTAGATCGGGACCTATGGTTTAAAGGGGATTCCGAACCGCAACAAAAATCCATGGCACCACCGCGACTAGAACCCGAAACCTGTACTAGCCCTAGGCCATTTTCCAAAAAATTAAGCTCAGCATATTTAGCTATTATAAAACTGGTTTTTTTTTTTTGTTTTTTTTGTAATAAAAATAATTTGTTTCGTATCTTATCTTTATTTCGGCATATTACTTTCAAAAACCTAATCTGTAATTAAGATTAGTGGTTAACTTAAAGGGTCTGATGGCTGAGTGGCTAGCGTTCTGGCGCTCGGTAGCACAGGTTTCAGGTGCGAGTAGTGGCGGTGTCATGAATGTTTCTTCAGATGTTTCACGGTCTTTAATTACAGTTGACAAAAATTAAGCTGTTTGATTTCCATTTGCAAAGATCTCTCATAGAGAGAGGCGTTTTATAGAATAATATATTAAAAACATTAATTAATGCTCAATTAAAATTAAAATAAGGTTTTACAAGCATTAAAAAAGCCGACTTTTGGTCCAAAATCGTATTTTAACAGAATATGGATGGATACGTTGATTTTGCATCGTTCTGATACACCTAATGTATCTTTGCTCTCCTTCTGGAAAGACTGATAATAGATGCGAAATGTTAAATGCCATGCAGATTTTAATGACATTAATTGAAAATGGTTGTCTCTTAGTGGGCCTGATGGCCGGGTGACTGGCATTCGGTGACGCAGGTTTCAGATTCGAGTCCCATGGTGCCATGGATCCCAGTGTATAGTATTTCAGAAACCACTTTAAACCCGTAGGTTCTGATCTAATATAATCGTTGGGCGGAGGGCTGACAACCCTACCTCGTAAGAAGAAAACATTTCCTGCTTGGGAATCTGTCAGTCTAACATGGACTATAGTGCCAGGGAGTTAGTAATTGCCAGTTAGTATTGAAAATTCTATATCTACACAGAATCTTCAATATTAGCTGGAAAATGAAAAACTATTAATCAGAACTGAAAAACATAATTAATCAAAATCATAGAAATTATTAAAACACTCTGAGGCCCGAAAACTACCCTTGCATAAAGGTTTTTTACAGGTATTATAAATCCTTGCCAGAGGCCGAGTGACTGCCCTCTGGCCCTCGATGCCACAAGTTTCGGGTTCGAGTCGTGGTAGTGCCATGGATGCTTATAATGGTTCGGAATCCACTTTAAACCGTAGGTCCCTATCTAATATGAATACTACTACACCACACCACATCATTGTGCCTAGAGCTGAGTTTCCCCTTTACAGTTTGGGAATGATGTGGGTGGGAAGAAGTCTGGTTGGGCTCTGTAATATGAGCTCTACGCTCTACGTCATATGAGACCAGGACGCCAGCATGACGAGTCGCAAGTGCATGCGTCGCAATTTTGCACTGGCACACAGACTGCATCACGTCTTGATGGAAGGAAGAGGGAAATGGGAATTTAATAGGCTTTTGTTTAAAACCAGTCCGTGCAAAGCCCCGAAACTATTGATTCAAGACTCTGGAGAATGGGTGCCTCAATTGCTCAGTGTGTTTCGCCAAAAAGTCATGAGGTACTTTTACAAAGTGCAATACGAAGGAGGCCAAGACGAGGTGGTCCAACTCGACGACGACGAGGAGGAGGATGAAAAAATTTACAAGTGCGATTCCGTCATGCCTCCGACACCGTACGTGATGGAAGAATGTATAGACGACCCACCCGCGTCTCAGGAACCGTCCTCGTCTCAGGAACCTTCCTACCAAGAGACGGCAAACGATGAACCTGCTCAGGACTATGACGATTTTGATATTGATTTATCGACACCCTTGGTGATTATAGAAGATGATTTGCTGGTTAATACGGAACAAGCTACACCGTCAACTTTAGCTCAAAACCACAAAGAAACTATACCGTCCACTGAAACACGTGAAGAATATCCAATACCGTCCACTGCAGCTCAAAAACATGAGGAAAAAATGACGAGTGACTTTGCCTTTGCAAAGGTACCAGACATTATTGTCTTTTCCAATCAAGTGGGAACCTATGAATATAAAATGTACAAATTTGCAAAGAAGGATGGTTCCGTGACTTGTTATAGAGGTGATGAGGCAATCGATTGAAATGTAATAACGTTTTGGGCTCTGGCAAAAGCTTCAAGTTTTGGCAAATGTCTAGTCAAGTAGAGTTTTAAATTATGTATATTTAAAATGTAAAGATATCTGCGAGACTATTAAAATGCTTCTATTTAAAAATATTGGGTCAAGTTGGAAACGATCGATTTCTGGTTTTATCAAAAGTTGCAGAGCTTTCCAAAGTTGCTCTCACAGCTCTGAAAGCTTGAAAAGAAAATATATATTATAT
>BPLQ01012740.1:0-104263 GCA_021605075.1 Caerostris darwini
TAAGATTACTTCATATTGCAAATAAAGCATTTGATCAGATTTCTCATTTTATCCTGATCCAGTTATTTATCCTATACAGGTGTTGATTTTAAGGTACACATTTCTTGCAGTTACACATATTTCTTTACTTTTTTGTTCTGGCAAAAAATATTATTTCTATACAAAATACTAGAAATTACTTGATTTATTTTTATACGTATCAGGCTTATAATGTTCTCCAGATTTCAATAAAACTGAAATCTCAGCCAGGAGTATATTGATTTCAACAAATCACTATTATTTTGAATGACTCTGCTATTGGGCTATGTAGCCTTCTACCAGTTAGAAAGGTGAGGATGGAACAATGGTGGGCTTCGTAAATACCAAAAATAGCCCACAGACAGGTGATAGAGGAGTACAGTGCCTTCCGAAAAGTCTTTTGGGGTAACTGCTCCTCATTTGCGTGTTGTATGGGAGGAAACCCGGAATCCTCCCACCAAATAATTTGATGGGAGTTTATGTTACTATTTTACTATTCTATTGTTACTATTTTATGTTTTCTTTAAATTTAAAATGGTAAAAATTTGCATAAACTGATATAAACTTTTTAGTACCTCACATACGAGTAACTCATATTTTAGAAAAGAGAATTTCACGAGTATTAAAAGCAACCTTAGTATACCTTTCGACTTTGATTTTAGTAAAGCTATTGATCCTGACCCAGATTTGTCTTCATTAACATTTTCATATAACTAAACTCGTTGAATTGCTATAAATAACAGTTATTCCTGTAATTTCGCATTGAAACCTTTTAGAAATTTCACTTTTCCACTCTTTTATTTTTCTACAACTCTTCCATTGTAAAAATAATCGAATGTAATTTTTTTCTAAGCGGATAATTTTTCAAGAAATATTGACTTATTTATTATAATGCGTATAATAAAGAATAAGACATTTTTAATTAATTTCATACACATAAGTGCACGTTTCATAAATCGAAGACTTAATAACTATATATTCCAACAGCTAAAAATATGCCAATATACTATTCTCTTAAAAAGCACGACATTTATTGATGAACGACATATATAAAATAAGATTTCCCTTTATATTGAATTTTTTGTACGTTAAAGGAAAATGAAACGACTTTCAAATTAGTCCTGGCTAAAAGAAATCACCAAACTAGAATCTGGAACTAATTTATGGATGGCATTGCCTACAAGACGTCCACCGAAGAAAACTTACTCCACTATTTACTTACTTCACTTATTTATTCTAATGCCTATAATAAGGAATAAGACATTTTTAAATTAATTTCATGCATCATAAGTGCAAGTTTCATAAATTGAAGATTTAATAACTATATATTCCTACAACTAAAAATATACCAATATACACTTCTCTTACAAATCACGACATTTATTGATGAACGACATATATAAAATAAGATTTCCCTTTATATTGAATTTTTTGTACGTTAAAGGAAAACGAAACATCTTTCAAATTAGTCCTGGCTAAAAGGAAACACCAAACTAGAATCTGGAACTAATTTATGGATGGCATTGCCTACAAGACGTCCACTGAAGAAAAGACGGAAAGAAACGGTCACTGCAATGTCCGCCTATTTGTCCAGTCAATAAGAACAGAAGGAGGGAATGAAATAAGAAAGAATAAACCGAAACATGATAAGATGTCCGTTTTTCTCTTTTCGTTCGAACCACCCCTCCTTCCCGCCCCCCATTCCATCTGGCGGATAGTTTCTTGCTGGCTCTGGCATTTACACTGATGACACTCTAGCGGATTGGTTTTCTTTGGATTTAAACCTGAGGATGTTGTGTGGAGTGACCACAATCATTGTTAGAGACACTGGACGGTGGCTGGAGTCGTATTGTTCTAGCTGTAAATGGTGGTTTTTGTTGGCAATGAAAATATTTTTGTTCTGTAGATGGGTTTATTTATATCGTTTTTCCAAAAGATTTATTTGATTTTCTGTCATATAAATACACGGAACGAAAAAAAAATATATCGTTGATCACATTTTGTATTAAGAAAACTAAAATAGATACTACTTGAAGTATATATTTGAAGAATGTATAGAGGATAGCAAAATTTTTCGAAGTGTGAATAGTAAAGTTAGAAACGTGAAAAGATCTATTTTACGTTTAAAGATCTATTCGTTTACTTTTTATTGAAAATTTTTAAGTACGTATGATTTTTTAAAAATTAAAATTAAAGTCAAATGTGATTTTTAGCAAGCATTTATTTCATAACGGTACTTTATCATATCTGACTCAGATTTATTGGATTCACAATGGGCAGTAGAAAATTATCCTACATGCTAATTTAAAAGTATATTTAAATACTAAGACAGTAAAGGTCAGGTTAAAACGGTTAAGGTTTTTTTTGAGAATTTTTAATTATTTTTCTGTTTTTGTTTTTCCTGTTGCCAATAGTAGTATATACATACATACCTCACATCAAAAAGCACAAACGCAATATAATTTTTTAATTTTTGATAAAGTAGGTAAGGAAATGAAATATTAAATGTAATTACATTCTTATTGCTATATTAAATTTCTTACTTGAAACATAAATTAAAACTCATTAAATAATTTTAATAAGACGTACTTTTGAACAAACAAAATTGAATAACCATAAATTTAGATAAGACAAAGAACTATTAAGCTATTTCTAAGCAAAATAAAACATTAAAATATCTTTGACTGCTTATTGTCTTAAAAGTTGGAAAACAAATTGTTTTTTGCAATATCAGTTGGATTTTTAAGAATTTAAGTATTAACTAAATAATAATATTTTCCTGCAACCAGAGGGGAGTTTCAGTAGAGCGATATATATGTAGCAGATTCAGCTTATTGAGAATGCACCAAAGTACTTCGCTGCATTTATATTTGGGCACATCAGTTAGTAACATCTCAGATGATTACACCATCCATCTCAAGCCCAAAGAAATGGCATTTTAGTTTATGAATTTATAGAACCCATCCCCCACTTAGACACAATAGCTTTTGGTCCGGGATCACTTGTGGAGTTTGAAATTAAGCTTCCTTTATTAACTAAAACATAATGTTTTATTTGATCAGAATTTAGTCTACTATAGAGAAGGCAAATATGCTGCAGATTCTGCATTACTCAGATGCACCATGCGAGATGTTATATTTAACCTATTTTGTCACATCAATAGGTAGCTTCTAGAAGGTACTGTACTTTCCCGCTCGAACCAAGTGGGTAGCTCTCTGACTCTTGGTATCGCAGGCTTCAGGTTTGATTCCTCGTAATGACATGGATGTTTGTTAGTGGTTTGGAATCCACTTTTAACTGTAGGTCCCGGTCTGTTTAGCACAAAATGACCGTACAGCGACAAACCAAACCTCCTCGAGCCAAACAACTATAGGGCTCTCCAGCATGCTATTTATTACGCCCTTTGACACGAAAGTTTTCAGATAGCATCTGATATCGAATTTCAAATCAAACAACCTTGGTAATAATGCTTAACACAATAACTACTAGTCAGCTTTTAGGCTTTTAATAAATAAAGAAATATTTTTAAGGGTTTTTTTCGTTTTTGTTTTGTTACATATTTATTTTGTTTATTTATTTGCATTTATTTATTTCTTTGTTAAAAAAAGTTATTATTTTCATCGAAATTTAAGACCGTATTCATAAAATTACTAAAAATAAATAAGCTACTAAATGTTATAAGTAAATGTTTATCTTACTAAAAGAACATTTTATCTTCCAAACTAAATGAACATTTTGTTTTAAATTTCCTATTTTTAAATTAGTAACAACTCATGCTTAACTTTTCAAAATTCAATATGCTTTTAATTGACGCGTCTTTCTAAAAAAGTTACTCAAAATTTGTATAACCTTACAATTTTTTTTTTTATCTTTCTTCTCAACAATAAGAAATTCAACTAATCCGTTCCAGCTTGAACGAATTCGACCCATTCGTGTCTCGCTTAACAACTCTCGCAATCAACCTTTTCCCCAGAAACATCCCAAGATTCAGCAGCAAGACGCTCATAGCGAATTCCGGCCCACTCTCTGCCGTCCCCTGTCCGAAATTAATGGCCGCTATCTGTGCGACCCCCTTTCTCCCGGAGATCCGGCGGAGTGACAGGTCATCAGGGGAGCAGACGGAAATCACCGGTCCCCTGGATGCCTTTTGTGTTCCGGAGTTATGAGATGGTGTCACGTTATGGGGTGCGATGACCTAGTTAGGGGTGATTGTGTCTGGAAAAAGATGTTTCCTTTCCTTCGGTGATGTAGTTAGCGTCTGTCTTCGGAGACTTGGCGCTTGAGAGAGACTTGCGTATAACTTCAGATAAATGTGCAATGCTGTTGTCTTATACTATGTGACTTTTATGATTAAACACCAAAATAGTTTCTTTGTTGTGTGATCATAACAGCTATATGATATAACAATACTGTATCAAGCTACATATATTGTGTCATTCTGGTGATGTATAAGAATCATCTTCGCTTTTTGCATGCATTTTTTTAAAATTTAAATTTGTATTTTAGTGGGTGAAGTAAGTTAAACATGATGTTTATTCAATTAAAATAACTTTATGGTAGAAAAGAAGAAATTCTTTATAAAATAATATATTTATTCATTAATACTCAGTTATCCATACAATAATAATAAATATATAAGAATAATCATACCAGCGTAATAATAATCGTACCGCGTATAATCTTACCAACTTTTCAAAATATTTCAGAAATATAACCACATATGTGTATTTATAGTATAGTTGAAAATTGGAACAAAATGTTATAAAATGATATAAATTCTAATGTATTTTATTTTTCCTACTTCAGAAGAAACAATTTAATGTATGTATATTATTTTGATGGCAGCATTAATTTCAATCGAAAATGAAAATTAATTATAAATAACAATTAATAAAAATTTAAATGAATAATGCAAATTCATATATTACTGGCGTTACTATACTTATTTATAAACACAATTTTAAGAGTTTGTTACAAACATAGTTAAAAGGCTTTTTTTATTCATTTTAATGAAAAAGGCGTTATGAGTAATAATTCAATACCAAAATATATTTCCAAGCCTTCCTTTGTTGCAAATATACGACAGAAACAGAAAAGAAAATTCACGGTGAAATGATTTTTTTTTCTTTTATTTCAATTCAACTGAATATGTTCCATGTTTCAACAAGACTACATAATCGATATTAATATCATAAAACCTAATTGAAAAACTTATTGGAAGATTCTTAAAAACCCATCTTCGGAATGTGCAAATAAGAATTATTCATAAGCAAGAAGAACAAAACAAAAAGAATTCAACAAACATCTTATTTATATTTATATTTAATTACTGCCAATACATTTCCTGAAGACGAAAAATAAGCTTTTAATACATGGATCAGAGATATTCAGAGTGACTCAATAATATTCTTTCAGCGCGAGGAACACATTTACATTTTTCCCATTTCTAAAACAAAGGAAATACAACAAATTATATTCTTCGAACGAACTAATAAGTTTCCTCTTCTTCCCTTTTGTTCGAATTCATTTCTATTAAGGCAAATAACGTTCGAATCCGCTAAACAGCAGTAATAACAAAAGTAAGGAATGGAATTTTTACCGCCTGCTTCTTCGAAATGGCGGGAAAACTATTTTGTTTAGCTAAAAATAAATTATATCCTGATATGTTACACAAAATGACTTTGGGGCCGCCGGAAATTGCTCCAAATTGCTTCACAAAGGAGAAGGGAATGAAAAACAAAGCTAAAGAAACGAGTAAGATACGTTAATATAATGGAAAAATCTTACAGACGGGATTTAAGATTATGGTTCAATTCTTCTGTCTTTCTGTGTATTTGATTTTATTTATTGTTTCACTTAAGATCTTAGCACACTTGGAATTCTAAACATTTCATATTTAGATGGCTTAAAACAAAACTGGTGTTACGTGAATCATTGTATAATTTTTTTTATTTTGTATGTAATATAAAAACGTTTTTAGATTATTTTAGCGCTCAAAATTACGCATTTTATATTATTTATTAGAACAATTTGACATATATCGCCTATCGCCATGGTAAATTTTTAAATAATCAGATATAGTAAAATATATATGAATATTATGATTGAAAAATCATTAATAAGTTTCATATTCAATCGAGAATTAAAATTAATTATAAATAACAATTAATTGACATGTAAATAAATAATGTACTTCATTTATTACTGGTGCAAACACAGTTTTGAGAGTAATCAAAAGGGTTTTCATATTCATTATGATGAAAAAGGTTTTATGGATAATAATCCAATACAAAAAAAAAATTTCCAAATCTTCCTTTCATTGCTATACAAATATGCGACTAAAATAGAAAAGAAATTCACGGTTGAATCTGTTTTTATTTCATTTCCAGTGAATATTTTCTATGTTTCAACAAGACTACATAATCGATATTAATATCATCAAGCCTATTTGAAAAACTTATTGGAAGATTCTTAAAAACCAATCTTCGGAATGTGCAAATAAAGAATTATTCATAAGTACGAAGAACAAAAAAGGAAGAATTCTACAAACATATTATTTAGATTTATATTTAATTACTGCCAATACATTTCCTGAAGACGAAGAAGCAGCTTTTAATACATGGAGCAGAGACATTCAGTGTGACTCAATAATATTCTTTCAGCGCGAGGAACACATTTACATTTTTCCCATTTCTAAAACAAAGGAAATACAACAAATTATATTCTTCGAACGAACTAATAAGTTTCCTCTTCTTCCCTTTTGTTCCAATTCATTTCTATTAAGGCAAATAACGTTCGAATCTGCTAAGCAGCAATAATAACAAAAGTAAGGAATGGAAGAAGAATTTTTACCGCCTGCTTCTTCGAAATGGCGGGAAAACTATTTTGTTTAGCTAAAAATAAATTATATCCTGATATGTTACACAAAATGACTTTGGGGCCGCCGGAAATTGCTCCAAATTGCTTCACAAAGGAGAAGGGAATGAAAAACAAAGCTAAAGAAACGAGGAAGATGCGTTAATATAATGGAAAAATCTTACAGACGGGATTTAAGATTATGGTTCAATTCTACTGTCTTTCTGTGTACTTGATTTTATTTATTGTTTCACTTAAGATCCTCTCGCACTTGGAATTCTAAACATTTCGTATTTAGATGGCTTAAAACAAAACTGGTGTTACGTGAATCATTGTATAATTTTTTTTATTTTGTATGTAATATAAAAATGTTTTTAGATTATTTTAGCATTCAAAATTACAGATTTAATTTATTGTTTTATTTATTAGACTATCTGACACATATTGCCATGGTAAATTTTTAAATAATAAAAAATAGCAAAATATATGAAAAGGAACATTTACAAGTATTTATTACAATATAAAACTAATTAATGATTTTTTTAATCGTATTTTTCGTATATAAGTTTCAACTTGAAATGAAAAACAAATATTGTAATGGGGAATTCTGTAAAATGTATTGACACCTGTTCCTGAAATACATTTCTTTTTTAAAGAGCAAAATTAGAAAAAAATTGCTTTTCCATTCGATTTAGAAGTAGTAGTTAAAATTAAACACTAATGTTCAACTCATGAAAACACTAATCATTGCTCATTAAACTTAAACTACTAATTAATGTTTGCTAATTAATCCTTATTACATTAAATTATACATTGTTCATTATTACTATAGATTATTCATTACTTATTGCTCAATGTCCATTACTCATTAAATAGTTTCAACAACAATAACTTCATTTGAAATATTAATTAAAATTAAACACTAATGTTCAACTCACTAAAACACTAAGCATTACTCATTAAACTAAAACTACTATTAACTACTTAAACTAATTATTAATCCTTACTCATTAATCATTATTACATTAAATTGCACATTATTCATTATTACAATACGTTATTCATTACTCATTACATTAAATTTACTAATGATTAATTACTCATTAAATAGTCCCAACATTAACTTCATTAGAACTATTAATTAAAATTAAGCAAAATTTGGAACTTTATAATGGTAATTTTCTTATGTTGTTCATATCATGAAAGAATTGTTTGATATAAAAATAATTTACAGAATGTAGATGAATTTCACAAATAAAAAAAACAGTAATTTTCATGGCTTTGTTTTACCAGTCAATTTAAGTATACCTGTTTTGTATCATTTTATATTTTGATGCTATATCTTATTATATTGTGTTATTGATTTATGTAAGTATATAGTTCAAAGAAAAGAAAACGAAAACTTTAATGCACAAATAAGTAGAAGATATATAAATTAAAAAGAAACATTTTACATATTAAATGTTTCAAATATGATACAAATTTGATACTTTTTGTTAGCGCAATATTTATTACTTTAAATAAAATATTTTATTTCATGATTTTGGAATTTATAAATCTTATCATTTGAAGAAATTCACCGTTTTTGGTTGTGGAATGTCTCTGAAATAAAATTTCTTAAAAATATTTATCATTCAAGACAGCTTAACTGATAATATTATCATTGCAACTGTGAATTCATAAGCTCAGAAAATTGTATGCGTATTTTATATGGGCAGACATTACTTTTTAGTGTATATATTATTTCATAATTATATTAAAGTAAAAAAGATGTTATAACATTCAAAAGAAATTGTAACTGATGTCTTTCACGTATAAATGCTTTTTACGAAGTATGGTGGTTACGGTTACGGTTACTGGTATATTTCAAGTAATTGTAACCACCGTGCTATGTGTGGTTACTGGTATATTACCAGTTACTGCCAGATTGATGACACATGCGATTAGTGCTAGACTGATGGTAATTAAAGTTACTACACTGTTTAATTAGGGTTAACTTCCGTATTGTAAATTCAGTCTTTAAAGATCTTCCTTCTTTAATTGGAGTTTTTTTATAAATTCGGTAACCTACATTTTAAATAGTTTTGTCGTAAAGGGCCAATAAAAAGGTAAAATGAAAGTTGTTGTATTTTAATAAATAAACAACTGTTATGAGATGCAGTAAAAATTTTCAGCATTAAATTTCTAAATTATTCAATTTATAAACTTTTAATATCAACTAACGCCAAAACATTGAACACACAAGAAAAAAAATCTATGCAATGTCACCCTTAATTAACAACAGACAAATTGATTAACATTATTATAAAATGCCCAAGCAACACTAAGTGGAAAAATCGTGCAGCTTTAATTTTCATATTGATCGTTAAATTATGCAACAGTGATGCTACCAATATAAAACCTAAATTTAGAACAGATCAATCCAAATTTTTTTTTCCCTAATGCCTGCAATTTATCCCTAGGCTAAGTAGTTGAATTTTCTTTCTTTCTATGAAAGCATTTAGCATCTCATTATGCATGAAACAAAAACAAAAAAAAATAACAAAGTTTTCTCACTCTTTCGAAAAATATTATAAAACTGAAGACAGAAGCGGAAGAAAAAAAAATCCAAGTTGATATCCCTACAGTCAATATTATTAAAAACTGCGCTCGTCATTTCAAACTTTGTAAATTAATTTTGAAAGTAAGAAAGAGCCATTTAATTTTATTCCCTAGAAAGGGATATATGATAAACTTTCTTTTAAAAGACCTACAGATATTCGCCTTCTTGGCACACGCTGTAGTATCTCTTCGTAGTGTAATGTGAAGGGATTTTTCTTGGTAGCAAGTCTCGAGTTTTAATTAATTCTCTCATATATTCGCTGTTGAGTAAGCCTTCAAAAAGAATCACATTTCAGCAAAGGCTTGCTTGGCTATTTACACTTTATGCAGAAACTTTTATTTTTATTTTATGTTTGAGAGTTTTGGATGTAGTATACTCATCAAAGTGCAATGAGTAATTTATTTAGTGAAACACTGTAAAGGAAGTCCTGCATGTGATTTTGTGACAGTGTGTGCATGAGAATAAGGATTTGATCCTATATTCACTGCTACTGACTTGAAAGAGAATGTGACAGATCGTTTCACATTGGCTGATTGGAATTTTCAACATGATCCTTTAGTAAGGGAGAGTTTATGTTGAATGAAATATGATAGAAAATAACCTATTATATTTATTGGTAATCCTCGAATCCATGGCTAAGATAAGGTATGCACAGTTGTGAAAGCCACAGGCCATAAAAACACTACCTCACAAATCAATTAATATACGTTTTTTTTCTTTGTATGAAATGAATGATGCATTTAGTAAAATTATGAAAAATTTGTTTGGTGTTACATTTTTTTTTGTTTTAAAATTTGATTAAATTGTTATGATAACCATATCCAAAAGTTAATCAAATGGTTTTCATTAGTTGTTTTTTAAATTAATTATCAAGAATTTTTGTTCGCATATATGTGTTCATTCATATTCTAATCTGTTTTAAGAAATAATATGTTTGTGGGGTATAATTTTTGCAGAAATATATACAGAGATAAGGATACATGAAAGCAAAGTTATAGGCCAAGGATCAATCTTTTAGTCTAAAATAAATTAGAAAGCAATGAATAATATATATTTCTATCAAGTTCACTTTTTTTATTACACTAAAGCTTGAGTGTTCCTATTTTATTTCATATGATTGGGAAATCTTCTGTATTTTATAAAGCAGTGCATACATCATGAGCCAGCCACAATGAAAACAGCATAGAACTATGGTTTATACATTTCCTAGTTTTTCCTTTAATTTTGAAGGGGTATTGACAATAATGATTTAAATATATCGTTAATATGTATCAGTTTGATGCATTTTGGTTGAGTTTGAATGCAAGGCAAGCAAAAAAGGATCAATGAAATTTTTATCATAATATATTTTACTACATTCGGTTCCCTAGCAACTAATTGGTACTATTAACAATTTCAAATACATGTGACTAATGCGTATAACTCGGCGTTGCACGGCTTCAGAAAAAAATATTAACTCTTTTATTTATATTCACTCTTTCAAAGCATCGTTTTGTTTTTCAGCTTTAACATTGTCTTTCTCAAACTATTACATCATTCCGTTTTTCTGATACATCCACAATTTCTGCAGATCTGCGTGATACTCTTCGTTTAGAGTCAATTCTGGTCTGATTGAATACTTTCTTTTCTTAGGTGACATTGCAAATTTAACAATATAAAACAATGTAAAATTTAACACGCTCTCTCCCAACCTCCCTTTGAGAAAGGCTAGTCAACCCTATGATTATCAAATTTCGAACATCGTGTGTTATATGGAGGAGTGAATTCCCAACAGAAGACGGGGTACAATACTCATACAGTACAACAGCGTAAAAAATAACGTCAACCATGAAAAATTCGCCAACCACGAAATGGTGCCAAATTGACGTAAAACCTAATTGGATATTTTTTTAACGAATACTGGTCCAATTTCGAAATGTTTTTTATCACTTGATCTAGAATTTGAATCAGAAGTATAAATGGTAATTTTGACGAAATTTTGAAGTAAACAGAGGCCACGCATAGTATATATACATCTCTTTCTATACGTATAGATATTAGAGAGAGATTTTATTTTTTTTGTTCCATTTATGTTTACGAATTTAATGTAGATCTTTAACAAAATAAAAAAAAAATAAAATTGTCATATTCTAAATAGCATTTTTTTTTCTTAGAATGAATGTAAATATTATCTGCGTTATTTCCGTGATTTACGATCTTAAATTCAAAAAAATTGAAATTTAATTTCTTAAACTACGGTAATTCGATACATTATAAAGTATCGACTAAAATATTATTTCATGTATTTATTCTAAACAAGTCTAAAATATTTAACTATTAAATTTTTTTTCAAAAAAAAGTCACGAAAGAACTATCTTATCAATCTTTAAAAAGAAATAAATCTACTAATCACTCACATACAATAATTGTTATCGAGATTGATAGGCAAGAGTTATCTACACTCATCTAGAAGAATGTGCGATATTTATACATGCATAAGATTGTTATCTTGAGTAATAGTCATGAGATCCCAACCTATATAAACTTATCCTTTCGCAAACATCCAATCAATAGCCTTGTTTGGCATAATGTATTGCACATTTCCGTAGGTTGCGTGTTAAGACGTAAGTCACTTTCACGCACGCCTATTGATTGGTTTGTTAATAGCCACATAAATCGGTAACGAAATATGAATGGATCTGTTATCGTAGCCTTTACAAGCATAAGGCGGGATAAGCTAAAGTTTCGCCAATAATAACTTTGGAGAAATTAAAAAAATAATTATGAAGGAAAAACTTTTAAGGCTTTAATTTACTGGGAATTCCAGCCTTTATTACCCTGAAATGAATATTCATAATTATATAAAAATAGAAAAAATAATGAATGATATTTTTATTCTTACAAGTAAATGTTGTTCTGTACGATATTTTTGTAATGAATATAAGATCAACTGGTACTACACATGAATAATATTGCGAAGGAACGCAATACAATGCTAATCCTATTCAAGTTCACTACATTAAAGTTAAATTTATTTTCACAATAAGTTTAGTCAGCTAGGTTAAACTAAACATTCAGAAAAATCATTTACATTTGTTGATTACTTTATAAAAGGAACACATATGTAAAAATTATTTCTTGATGTCGCTATATTTAGAAGAAAAAAACATTCCCTGCCTATGACAAACAGACTCATCCCCTTCTTTCAAATTTCATGGAGGGTTTTTTTGGCGTACATATTTAATGTGTCCGTACCCGATGAAGTCAGTGGAAAGTATTTTCTCAAAGGTTTTATACCAAACCAATTTAAACAATATTGACAATATACTTTTTTCCCAAAAAATATTTAGTATAAAACACTCATCCACTTCTTTCAAATTTGATGGAGGATTTTTTTTTACCTACATATTTAATGCGTCCGTACGCGATGTAGTCAGTGGGGAGTATTTTCTTAAAAGTTTCATACCAAACCAATTTCAATAATATAGACAATATACTTTTTTCACAAAAAATATTTAGTATAAAAACATTTTGTGCATTTAAAATTAGAAAATTAAATTTGTTTAATTTGAAAATGATAATTTACTAATATTTTTGTTAAATTTTTCAAAGAAAAATAATTTTTTTAATTATGGTCTTCGCTTAAAACTCGATATAGTCTTTATAAATAACATTTATATATATTATATTGTTACATTTTGGAAAACGTTTAACTCCAGAATAAAATCTGTAAGTCCAGACTCTTTGAAAAATATTTATAAATACTTATTTGTCTATGAGATAACAGTCCACGAAATGATAAAAACATTGTTTTCAATAATGTTAGAAAATTCATGAATCGGGAATTTTATTGATATTATAAATTTTAAAATAAGAAAGTTATTAATAAATTTAATTAATTGTTTTACTTAATAAATTTTCATGATTTTATATAAAATAAATTTTTTGTCTTAAAATGTTTTGAATACAATAATGACAAATATAAAAATAAATTGCTTATTACTCTAAATTGCTAAGAAATATATTTATATAATTAGTATAATAAATCCCAAAAAATATAACAGATAATAAAAGATAGTTCCTATTTAAAACTTATCAGCATAAAGTAATTCGAGAATTTAAATTAGCATAAGTATTAATTTAAATTTTAATGAATTAAAAAAGCTAAAATTTTATCATCGTTTATTTAAACAAATAGACTTTTAAATTAATCTGTAAAGTACTGCAATCAGTTCAAGTTGCCTCTATACTATTAATTATTATTATAATTTTAAAATGATTTTTCTTTTTAACTTTTGTAATAAGTAATAAAAAATTATTTCCAAATTATCTAAGAAGTATAAAAACAAAAGTTCCGGATGTAGTAGAATTCCAATTTTTCTCTTCAGTATCCAATTAGTATTTTTTAATAGCTACAGCGAAACATTATTTTTCTTCATTTTTCTCTTGAAAACTTTCAATTGCTTCTTTGCCAGACGTGATCTATGGATCGTTCCCTATTTAAGCTTCTAATCTACCAGTTTCAGTTGCTTTAAATCCTTAAAAAAATATCATACAAAGAAAAATATAATAGAAAATGCATTGTATTTTTTTTTTTTTTTTTTATCTTTTAAAAAAAACTCTACCTCCCTCCAGGCATTAAAAAAAAGGAATTCCTTTCAAGTGTTCGTTTTTCTAATGTTAATCAACTTTTTTGTTAAAAAAAAAAGAAATAAAAAAGAGAGGTATTATTATATCGTATCTCAAGGGCAAGAAACGAACAAGGTTAAAATGATGTCTTTCATTAATGAATAAATCATCGTTTAAATAAATTCCTTTGAGAGAAAAATTTGAACATTTATTGGGACGAGACGTATGCTGTTATGTGATTTTGTTGCTTAGTTATAAACTGTAATGGAGAATTTTGTTTTAAATTTTTTGAGGAAGTTAGTAAAAAATCTGACATCTGATTTTGAGATATTACCAGCTGAAATGAATGTTTGTATTTTTAGATGTAAAATGATTTGTACTATAAATTTATGTGTTCCTTTAATTTAAGGAATGATAGCTTAAATTAACCCCTTAACAGATTATCTTGAATGCACCCATATCTCAATTATTTTTTGGAAACCCTACAAGGTAAATAGTAGGAAAATTAATTTTTAATTTTGGACTAAAAGGAGTATTTTGGCATACCTTGTATTCTTAAAAAGAAACGCGAGTTGTTGGTGAAGTTGTAGATCTGGCAACAGTCACTCAACCGAGATTTCATGTTGTTTTACAGATATTTGACTCGATCTCCTTCAGTAAAGTATTCACAAAGATCTACGTGTTATTTACTGTCTTTTACTGGTTGCATTTTCTTTCCGTTATTTTTTTTTCAAAATGACTAAATTTAAAGATATTTTTATTAATATAAGCATAATTCAATAGTAACTATTTTTATTAAATTACATTTTCGATATGAGATGCGATGTTCCCGAAAACTAAATACAAGGTAAATAGTAAGAAAATTAATTTCTAATTCTGTACTAAAGTGAATATTTTAAGCTACCTTTTATTTTTTGTAAAAAACACTAGTTCACAGATGATGTTGTACATCTGGCAACAGTCATTCAAATAAGATTTCATATTGTTTTACAAAATATGACCCGATCTCCTTCAGAAATGTATTGAGAAAGATCTACGTGTTATTTACTGTTTTTTTACTGATTGCATTTTTTCTCCGTTACTTTTTTTTGCAAAATGAGTAAATGTTTTGACATTTTTACTAATATAAGCCTAATTATATAGTACATGTATGTCATATAATTTTAATAAATTAAATTTTTGTTTCTAAGTCTTTGGAAAATCAAAGTATGCGTTCTATTTGAGTGAAGTTATATCAAAACCAATCCTTTCAATTGCTTAAATGTATCAGCTTTGTAAACTTTTAAAAAAATAGAAAAATAATTGGTTACAAATAAACTTGTATAAATTCTCTAATAAAATATAATATCTTCTTATTTCAGTGTACGAGGTATTCATAATTTAGTATCTTTTCTTAGTATATTTTTTCAAGAAATGAACTGGAATTTAAACTTTCAATAAAAGTACTGGACAATGAAGGGTCAATTTTGATTCTAAAACTCTAAATTATATCTGACGAAAAGTTTCTTTCAAACACAAAATCCTACAAAGTATTTAATATGTATCAATTGTAAACTTTGAAGACATCTCTAAATTTTCAACAATAGAAAAAAAAATAGATGTTGTTCATGTGCTTATAAGTTAAGAATTAAAAAGATATATGTTATTTAAAAACCATCCAAGTTGAATTTAATTAAATTTCTAAGATACAATGCATATAACTACAAACATTTTTCTTTCAAGTAATTTCATTACCAATATTGAAAATGTTGTATTAGTTATTTAAAATTAAATAATTACAAAAATTCGATGTACTGGAGAATCATTTATTAGAATAAAGAACCACAAGTATGATAGAAAGATTCAATACATTTTCTTTTAAGTTTTACCAAACCAAATTACAGAAATACTCATTCATATAAAACAAACCATTTTTTTTTTTTTTTTTTTTTTTTTTTGTCAAAGTAAAAATGTTTATAAAAATAAAACAATGCAAGTTTTCAAAAAAAAAACTTTTGAAAGCACATAATCTAATACAAAAAGCGTAGTTAAAAATGTTTCCTCAATAACCTAATAAAAACTACATTAATTCTCATTATTGAAAGATTAAATAGACATAAAATCAAATTCCGAACTTAATGCTTGCATGTTTCTTTTTACAAAGAAAAAGTTTTCAAGCCATTCCTCTTACGAATACTTAAAAAAAATGACAGCTACAGGTAATGGTTGAAAAAAAAAAAGTTATTTGAACTTTCTTTCGGCAAAACTATTTAAATGTATTTTCCTGAGAATACTTTTAAGAAAATGTTGAATAATTCATAGTGAAACAATTTAATGTATGTCCTTTTGAAGAGTCTTTGATGGAAATGGAATCATTAACTTTTCTACAACTCCCAGCTGTGCTTCCAGAGCACACAGTCTCAAATGGATGGTTTTAATTTGTTTGCCTTTCGTTTTTTTTTATTTATTTTTTATTTTTTCACTTTCTCGTGTCTTTATTTGTTTTCTTAATAAAACTACATTTCTTTCTTTAACTGAACTTAATAAATAATCCTTTATGATCTTAGGGACATATATACATCGCATATATTTACAACTTTGTAGCTATGCATATAATTTCTTTTTTAAATCTTGTCATTTCAAAATTTGTATTTTTGGAATACATGGTATCTTCTTGTATCATTATTAGCTATTATGTAAATTTTTCTTTAAAGCAAAGGTTTGTATTATTTTGATTATTATTGAAATAATTTATTTTACTCAAAAAAATTAATCTATTCTATAATTCAGTTATTTTGAAAAAGATATCAAACTAAAGTTTAAAAAATTACTACAACTTGATTTTAAGCTTAATTCACCTGAATTTTTACATTAAATTGAAAATTAAAATTTTGCTTAGAGTGAACTAAATTTTACGAGTTATTTTTAAGATTACAAGAAAATATAGGTTTACTAATTAGTATCGCGTTTACTAATTACTAATTAGTAATTGATAATTAATAGCGGCGTATATATCTATGTTAGTAATCATATATATCTAATAGCAGCGTAAATGCTCTTGTCCACCATATTATTCACTTGTAATCAAATACATGTGAAATATATGGTGGACAAAAGCATTTACTGCTACTGGCATTATTTAAAGCCTTTGATTTTAAAATATGTAGATAATAGGATATAAATAGAGAATATGGGCGTTGGTAGAATTTTATAGATAATTCGTCGTGCAAATGTTATCTTTAAAAGTATTCCCAGGTGTTTAACTAGTACTTCTGATCGATCTTGACAATCGTCAGATAGATCATTATACTACATAAAATATGAAGTTCTGACATAAATCTGAGAGGAATAAATGATTAATAAAAGTACTCAGACTGTTCTTTTGAAATAATTTCCATGTTATTCAATAACAAATTTAAAAACAGATTATTTTTGCTTTATAAAAAAAATAATTAAAAAATATGTTACTTTTGACAATTTATTTATCAGAAAGAAAAGCACAAAAATAGACAATAAAAGTTGATTTGTTATATTCAATAGACAATAAAAGTATTCAGAGTGTTACCGTGATAATTACCGCATTGATTAGTAACGAATTTAAAAACAGATTATTTGCTGCTTTATAAGTAAATTAAATAAATATAAAGTAAATTGCAGTCAAAAGTAATATATTATTTAATCAGAAAAAAAACTCAAAAATTTTATCAAAAAATATATGTTATAACGAAAGCAATGGAAAAATATTCTTATAAGTAACGCATTTAAGGATCAATTATTTATATTAGAACCAAGAATTTATTAGAAAGTAAAAAATTTAAAAAACAATTGTTTGCTGCTTTGTAAAAAAAAATAATACGTAAAATTTTGTCCAAATTAATGCACTCTTTTAATCAGAAAGAAAAACACAAACATTTTATAAAAAATATGTTTTATAAGCAAACCAATAGAAAAATATTCTTTTAAGTAACAAACTTATTATGCATTGGAACTAACATTCATTTAAACATTGGAACATTCACTTAAACCAATTATTCATTGGAACCGAAAATTTATTAGACAGTAAAAAATTTAAAAAATAATTGTTTGCTGCTTTGTAAAAAAAATAATACGTAAAATTTTGTCCAAATTAATGCACTTTTTAATCAGAAAGAAAAACACAAACATTTTATAAAAAATATGTTTTATAAGCAAACCAATAGAAAAATATTCTTTTAAGTAACAAACTTATTATGCATTGGAACTGACATTCATTTAAACATTGGAACATTCACATAAACCAATTATTCATTGGAACCGAAAATTTATTAGACAGTAACAAATGTAAAAAATAATTGTTTGCTGCTTTATAAAAAATAATAGGTAAATTTTTATCCAAATTAATGCCTTTTTTTAATCAGAAAGAAGAGCACAAAAATTTCATTCAAAGTAATATTTTGTATCAAGATAAAACAACTGAAAAAAGTTATTTATTCGAAAAAAATGTCATAGGTCCCTTTTCAATAACATAAAACAAAAATGTCTTTCAAAAATGCATGTGGAGTGAACTCCAATATCACGAGCACATTAGAAGTTCGAATTTTTCTCTCCGCTGAACTTCTTGCCCTTTGAATATAAATTCATTTTTAGAATATTTGACGTTTTATTAACGTTCTCTTTCCACCAGAAGTAATACCCTCTGACATGCGAAGCTAGAAGACGTTGAATAAGTCATTTATATATATATATATATTCTTTTCCTTCTCTAAGTTAGAAGAAAATTTGATTTAAGATCAGAACAAAAATCAAAACGCGTAAAATGATGTCCGTTGTTTTAGGATTTTCCCCACCCAACATGCGTTTAGCGTCAAAGACAGATGCTTGCGGTCGATGTCTATGTCAGACGAATCTTTATGCAAATAGCATTCATTTCCAGTGCTTAGAGTAGATATTACTCATGCCGAAATCATCTTTTCAAATGCAAATCAGACAAATTTGTAATGAGATCTTCTGTTTCAGAACGTGCCTCCTTTGTTAATTTTTCGAAAATATGGGCTATCGTTTGTAGGTTTTATGATATTTAACCTTTTATTCATAAAAATGATTTTTGACTCTAGAATTTAATGGCTGAAATGCACCTGTTTTAAATCTAAAAATAATAATTTGCTGATTTAAATTTGGGGGAAATATTACTTTGAAATATTGATTTATAGTACGATATTTAATGTAATTAAATGTACGGTATGTATATTAGTTTATCTGAATGTTTATATTAACTATACATTTCTTTACATAACGCGGTATAGGTTTCAAAATATTGTTACTAAATAACATGAATATTAAAGAATAATACTCAAATAAATAATTTAAAAAGGGAAAAATATTATCATTCGTTAAGGCAAATATTTAAATAAGTCACATATTATTATTCACGCGATAAAACAAGCAGTTTGCGAGATAAAATGCAGTTTATTTAATTTTCAGCCAAAGTTGATGTTATACTATTTACTTACAATGTATCAATGTGTTTATTTCAAGAAATTAATATTCTTATTACAGATATGAAATATTGAAATTTAACTACTTAGATTAGATATAAATTCATCATTAATGAAAACAAATATGATATAAGTTTAATTACAATTTGACAACATTGCGTAAAGAATTAAGATTGTATCAATATGTATACTTATATTACATATATTTTGATTTTCAAATGCACTGAATTTATCTATTTCTACAATACAAAATATTGATGCATTTTTTATTGACGTATTATTATGAAATATTAAAATCAAATTTAGAAAAAGACAATTGTTTGTTAATATATAAAAAATTCATAACTAAATTTTTGTCCAAATTAATGCATTCTTAATCAGAAAGAAAAGCACAAAAATTTCATTCAAAATAATTTTTTTTCAAATATAAAGCAACTGAAAAAAGTTATTTATTCGAAAAAAATTTCATAGGTCCCTTTTCAATAACATAAAACAAAAAATGTCTTTCAAAATGCATGTAAAGTGAACTCCAATATCACGAGCACATTAGAAGTTCGAATTTTTCTCTCCGCTGAACTTCTTGCCCTTTGAATATAAATTCATTTTTAGAATATTTGACGTTTTATTAACGTTCTCTTTCGACCAGAAGTAATACCCTCTGACATGCGATGCAAGAAGACGTTGAACAAGTCATTTATATATATATATATATATATTCTTTTCCTTCTCTAAGTTAGAAGAAAATTTGATTTAAGATCAGAACAAAAATCAAAACGCGTAAAATGATGTCCATTGTTTTAGGATTTTCCCCGCCAAACATGCGTTTAGCGTCAAAGACAGATGCTTGCGGTCGATGTCTATGTCAGATGAATCTTTATGCAAATGGCATTCATTTCCAGTGCTTAGAGTAAATATTACTCATGCCGAAATCATCTTTTCAAATGCAAATCAGACAAATTTGTAATGAGATCTTCTGTTTTATAACGTGCCTCCTTTGTTAATGTTTAGAAAATATGGGATATCATTTGTAGGTTTTATGATATTGAACCTTTTATTTGTGAAAATGATATTTGACTGTGGAATTTAATGGCTTAGAAGCAGTTGTTTTATATCTAAAAATGATTCAAATTTATCGAAATACTACTGTGAAATATTGGTTTATAGTAAAATATTTAATGTATTTAAATTTCGCTTATGTATATTAGATTATCTGAATATTTATATTTAAAACTACACATTTCTTTAAATAACGCGATATGATATTCAAAATATTGTTATTAAATAACAAAAATATTAAAGAATAATTTTCAGATAAATAATTAAAAAGGCAAAGTCTCTATTTTTAAATTCAAATATTATCATTCGTTAAGGCAAATACTTAAATGAGTTGCATACTATTTATTATTCACGAGGTAAAATAATGAGTTTAAGTGATAAAATGCAGTTTATTTTATTTTCAGACAATGTTGATTGGTTATATTATTTACTCACAATGTATCAATGTGTTTATTTGTAAAAATTAATATTATTATTTGATATGTAATATTGAAATTTAACTCATTAGATGAAGTATAATTTTATTATTAATGAAAACAAATATGATATAATTTTAATTAGAATTTAACAATATTGCGTAAGGAATGAAGATTGCATCTATATATATACTTATATTACAAATATTTTGATTTTCAAATGCGCTGAATTTAGTCATGTTTCTAACATTCAAAATATTGATTTATTATTTACTGATGTATTATCATCATTATCAAATTTAAAAAAAATCTATTGTTTGTTGATTTGTAAAAAAAAATAAGTAAATTTTTGTCCAAATTTATGCATTTTTTAATCAGAAAGAAAATCACAAAAATTTCACTCAAAAGCATATTTTTTATAAAGATAAAGCAACTGAGAAATGAAATTTATTTGAAAAAAATGTCATAGTCTCCTTCTCAATAACATGGAACAAAAATGAGTTTAAAAAAGCATGTAGATTGAACTCCAATATACCAGCTCATTAGAAGTTCGAATTTTTCTCTCCGCTGAACTTCTTGCCCTTTGAATATAAATTCATTTTTAGAATATTTGACGTTTTATTAACGTTCTCTTTCCACCAGAAGTAATACCCTCTGACATGCGAAGCTAGAAGACGTTGAATAAGTCATTTATATATATATATATATTCTTTTCCTTCTCTAAGTTAGAGGAAAATTTGATTTAAGATCAGAACAAAAACCAAAACACGTAAAATGATGTCCATTGTTTTAGGATTTTCCCCGCCAAACATGCGTTTAGCGTCAAAGACAGATGTTTGCGGTCGGTGTCTATGTCAGACGAATCTTTATGCAAATAGCATTCATTTCCAGTGCTTAGAGTAGATATTTCTCATGCCGGAATCATCTTTTCAAATGCAAATCAGACAAATTTGTAATGAGATCTTCTGTTTCAAAACGTGCCTCCTTTGTTAATTTTTCGAAAATATGGGATATCGTTTGTAGGTTTTATGATATTTAACCTTTTATTCATAAAAATGATTTTTGACTCTAGAATTTAATGGCTGAAATGCACCTGTTTTAAATCTAAAAATAATAATTTGCTGATTTAAATTTGGGGGAAATATTACTCTGAAATATTGATTTATAGTATGATATTTAATGTAATTAAATGTACCGTATGTATATTAGTTTATCTGAATGTTTATATTAACTATACATTTCTTTACATAACGCGGCATAGGTTTCAAAATATTGTTACTAAATAACATAAATATTAAAGAATAGTACTCAAATAAATAATTTAAAAAGGTAAAAATACTATCATTCGTTTAGGCAAATATTTGAATAAGTCGCACGCGATAAAACAAGCAGTTTGCGAGATAAAATGCAGTTTATTTAATTTTCTGCCAAAGTTGATGTTATACTATTTACTTACAATGTATCAATGTGTTTATTTCAAGAAATTAATATTCTTATTACAGATATGAAATATTGAAATTTAACTACTTAGATTAGATATAAATTCATCATTAATGAAAACAAATATGATATAAGTTTAATTACAATTTGACAACATTGCGTAAGGAATTAAGATTGTATCAATATGTATACTTATATTACATATATTTTGATTTTCAAATGCACTGAATTTATCTATTTCTACACTACAAAATATTGATGCATTTTTTATTGATGTATTATTATGAAATATTAAAATCAAATTTAGAAAAAGACAATTGTTTGTTAATATATAAAAAATTAATAACTAAATTTTTGTCCAAATTAATGCATTCTTAATCAGAAAGAAAAGCACAAAAATTTCATTCAAAATAATTTTTTTTCAAATATAAAGCAACTGAAAAATGTTATTTATTCGAAAAAAATGTCATAGGTCCCTTTTCAATAACATAAAACAAAAAAATGTCTTTCAAAATCCATGTAGAGTGAACTCCAATATCACGAGCACATTAGAAGTTCGAATTTTTCTCTCCCCTGAACGTCTTGCCTTTTGAATATAAATTCATTTTTAGAATATTTGACGTTTTATTAACGTTCTCTTTCGACCAGAAGTAATACCCTCTGACATGCGATGCAAGAAGACGTTGAACAAGTCATTTATATATATATATATGTATATATATATTCTTTTCTTTCTCTGAGTTAGAGGAAAATTTGATTTAAGATCAGAACAAAAATCAAAACGCGTAAAATGATGTCCATTATTTTAGGAGTTTCCACGCCAAACATGCGTTTAGCGTCAAAGACAGATGTTTGCGGTCGATGTCTATGTCAGACGAATCTTTATGCAAATGGCATTTATTTCCAGTGCTTAGAGTAAATATTGCTCATGCCGGAATCATCTTTTCGAATGTAAATCAGACAAATTTGTAATGATACTTTCTGTTTTATAACGGGCCCCCTTTGTTAATTTTCAGAAAATATGGAATATCGTTTGTAGGTTTTATGACATTTAACATTTTATTTGTGAAACGATATTTGACTCTGGAATTTAAGAATTAATGGTTGAGATACAACTCTTTTAAATCTAAAAATAATAATCTACTGATTTAAATTTCCATAAAATATTGTTGTGAAATATTGGTTTATATTAAGATATCATTTAATGAATTTAAATCTAGCTTATTTATATTAGATTATCTGAATATATATATTTAAAACTATAAATTTCTTTAAATAATGCGACATGCGATTAAAAATATTGTTACTAAATGATATAAATATTAAAGAATAGTTTTCAAATAAATAATTTAAAAGGCAAAGTTTCAATTTTTAAATTCAAATATTATCATTCGTTAAGGCAAATACTTAAATAAATCGCATATTGTTATTCACGAGGTAAAATAGGAAGTTTACGGGATGAAATGCAGCCAAATATTCAGCCAAATTGACGTTAAACACGAGGATACTTAGCAAGTAAATGGTATATTTCTAGAAATTAATATTCTTATTTGAGATATGAAATATTGAAATTTAACTCGTTAGATGAAGTATAATTTTATTATTAATGAAAATAAATATGATATAATTTTAATTAGAATTTAACAACATTGCGTAAGGAATTAAGATTGTATCAATATGTCTACTTATATTATAAATATTTTTATTTTCAAATGTGCTGAATTTATCTATTTCTACACTACAAAATATTGATACATTTTTTATTGATGTATTATTATGAAATATTAAAATCGAATTTAGAAAAAGACAATTGTTTGTTAATTTATAAAAAATTAATAACTAAATTTTTGTCCAAATTAATGCATTCTTAATCAGAAAGAAAAGCACAAAAATTTCATTCAAAATAATTTTTTTTCAAATATAAAGCAACTGAAAAAAGTTATTTATTCGAAAAAAATGTCATAGGTCCCTTTTCAATAACATAAAACAAAAAATGTCTTTCAAAATGCATGTAAAGTTAACTCCAATATCACGAGCACATTAGAAGTTTGAATTTCTCTCTCCCCTGCTTGCCTTTTGAATATAAATTCATTTTTAGATTATTTGACGTTTTATTAACGTTCTCTTTCGACCAGAAGTAATACCCTCTGACATGCGAAGCTAGAAGACGTTGAATAAGTCATTTATATATATATATATATATATATTTATTCTTTTCCTTCTCTAAGTTAGAGGAAAATTTGATTTAAGATCAGAACAAAAATCAAAACGCGTAAAATGATGTCCATTATTTTAGGATTTTCCACGCCAAACATGCGTTTAGCGTCAAAGACAGATGTTTGCTGTCGATGTCTATGTCAGACGAATCTTTATGCAAATGGCATTCATTTCCAATGCTTAGAGTAGATATTACTCATGACCGGAAATCATCTTTTCAAATGCAAATCAGACAAATTTGTAATGAGATCTTCTGTTTTATAACGTGCCTCCTTTGTTAGTTTTTAGAAAATATGAGATATCGTTCGTAGGTTTTATGATATTTAACCTTTTATTTGTGAAGCAATATTTGACTCTGGAATTTGTAGAATTAATGACTGAGATGCAGCTATTTTAAATCTAAAAATAATAATTTGCTGATTTAATTTTTGCGGAAAATATTACTGTGAAATATTGGTTTATAGTAAGATATTTAATATATTTAAGTTTAACTTATGTATATTAGATTATCTGAATACAGTGGTACCTCGACATACGAGTGCAACAACATACGAGTTTTTCGAGATACGAGCCGACGAGCAAGTGATTTTTTGCTTTTAGTTACGAGCGAAATTCGAGATACGAGTGAGTCCGGTTCGGTCCGGTTCGTTAGTAACACGCAGTCGCGCCATCACGATCAGTTAGCAGCATGCTTCCGCTGTGATAAGTTGTGTAGTTGTGTTCGCGTTTTGTGTTGCGTTTACATTTACAGTTGTAGTTCGTTTATTTTTATAACCATGGATCGGAAAAAAGTTTGTAAAAAGTCAAGTGCTAACCCGGAACCCGGTGTTTCAGTAGAAGAGGAGATTATATCTCTGGGGAAATCCATGGGTCTAGAGGTGGAAGAGAGAGACGTGAACGAGCTCATCGAGGAGTACACCCAGGAGAACACCAAGAGTTACAGTCACAGCAGCATACTGAGGTTATGCAAGAAATTGGTTTTGAGGAGTCAGAGGAGGAGGTTATTTCTACAAGTGAGATAAAGGAGATCTTAGGAATGTGGGAGAGTGTTTCACAGTTCGTGGAAAAAAACACCCAGAAAAATTTGCAACAGGTCGTGCATCTGACCTTTTTAATGACACTTGCCTAACTCATTTCCGGAACATTCTGAGAGGGAGGAAGAAACAAACCTCCTTGGACATGTTTTTTTCTAAACGGCCTACAGGTGAAAGCGAGAAAAATGTAGCGAAAAAGGCAAAGACCAGTGAGGATATCTAATTTATTTCTTTACATTCTCTTTTTTGTTTTTGTGCAATAAATATTTGATATTTATAAATACGTTTTTATTATTCAAAACCACGTAACAAAAATAACTGGGGTGACATTTTGGAGGTTGGAACGGATTAATGGTAGTTCAATTGTTTTGTGTGGGGAAATTTGCTTCGAGATACGAGTAATTCAAGATACTAGCAAGGTTGCGGAACGAATTAAACTCGTATGTCGAGGTACCACTGTATTTCTATTTAAAACTATAAATTTATTTAAATAATGCGACAGGGAATCAAGATATTGTTGCCAAATAACATAAATATAAAAAGAATATATTTCAAATAAATAATTTTAAAAGGCAAAGTTTCTATTCGTTAAGGCAAATATTTAAATTAGTCGCATATTATAATTCACGAGGTAAAATAAGCAGTTTATGAGATAAAATGCAGTTTATTTAATTTGCATCCAAAGTTGATGTTATAGTATTTACTTACAATGCATCAATGTTTTTATTTCTAGAATTTAATATTCTCAAATGAAAAATTAAACCAACTTATTTCAGTTATTAAATATTTAATTTAACCTGTTAGATATATAATTTTATTGTTAAGGAATGCAAATATGATATAGTTTTAATTAGAATTTAACAACATTGCATAAGGAATGGAGATGTTATCAGCATATATATTTATATTACAAATATTTTTAATTTCAAATGCACTAAATTTATCTATTTCCGCATACAGAAGCTTTATATATTATTTATTGATATATTATTATGAAATATTAAATGAATATATATATATATATATATATATATTGTAATGAATTTAAATATCGCTTATGTATATTAGATTATCTGACTAATATACATAAAGCGATAATATTTATATAGAAAACTACAAATTTTGAGACATGGAATTCAAAATGTTGTAACTAAATATCAAACATTAGTTTTCAAATAAATTTAAAATGGCAATAAATTTCAATAAATTTCTATTTTTTAATTCATATTTAAGTATTTACTTTAACGACAGATAATATAAGTCACACAAGATAAAATGCGCAGTTTACGTGATAAATTGCAGTTTATTTAATTTTCAGCTAAGGTTGATTGGTTATATTATTTACTTAAAACGTATCAATATGTTTATTTCTTGAATTTAGTATTCTAAAATTAAGAATTAAACTAACTTATTTCAGTTATGAAACATTCAGTTTTAACTTCTTAGATGCGATATAATTTTAATTAGAATTTAACATCATTACCATAGGAAGAGAAATGTATATAGGCTTATATTACAAATAATTTGATTTTCAAATGCACTAAATTTATCTATTTCTGCAATCCAGAAGATTGATAGATTATTTATTGATGTATTATTATGAAATATGCATTTATAGTAAGATATTATTTAATGAATTTAAATTTCGCTTATGCATATTAGGTTATCTGAATATTTATATTTAAAATTATTTCATTTCTAAATAACGTGAGATGGGATTCAAAATATTATTGCTAAATAACATAAATATTAAAGAATAGTTTTCAAATAAATAATTTAAAAAAGCAAAGTTTCTATTTTTAAATTCATATTTAAATATTTACCTTAATGAAAGATAATATAAGTCGCATATTATTCAAGAAACAAAATACGCAGTTTACGAGATAAAATGCAGTTTATTTAATTTCCAGACAAAAGTTGATTTGTTGTATTATTTATTTGCAATGTATCAATGTGTTTATTTCTAGAAAGTTTAATTATTAATTTGAGAATATTTAATAACTTATTTCAGTTATGAAATATTTAATTTTAACTTGTTATGCAAAATATAATTCTATTATTAATTTATACAAATATGATGTAATTTTAATTAGAATTTAACAAAAATGCTTAAGGAATGGAGATGGTATCAACAATATGTATACTTATATTACAAATATTTTGATTTTTAAATGCACTAAATTTATCTAAAAGAATTTTACATTCGTGCTAGTTATATTTTTATACTCCATAATTTGTTTAAGAAAAGATGCATAATTTTAGACTAATATATTTGTCTGCTCTTTTTGAGACATATAATGTTCTTAAAGAAATAAATAATAAAATAAAAATGGGGATAAATTTAAAATAATTGCAACAAATTCTTCGCCAGAAACATGGAAATCATTGTTTATATTGAATCATTAATTATTAGAAAACTAAACTTAAGCAAAATAAACAAAGACTAATTAGAAGTAAAAAGAAATTTATTAATATGAAAAATTTTGCTAATTAAATCAGTTATTTTGTATTTTCGTGTAAACAATTTATGGTTCTTTATGTTTATATGAATAATTTATCGATAAAAGTTTGAAAATAACTGCCGTGTTTTAGCTATAAATATTTTCTTTGTTTCATTAAAATATGCTATTCGTATTTTTGTATTTTTACTCTAATATAATTAAATAGTTAAAATGGATATAAAATATTTTAATAATGTAAATGACAATAACAAAGGCATATAAATATAATTACGGCATTTCTTATTAAGTACTATAAATATTTTTTCAGTGCCAGAGCATTTGTCGTAAAATGTACTTTTAGAGATGTTTCATATATGTATAATATTCCTGTAAGAAAACCAGGAAAGCATCCGCACAGCCAGCCCAACAACAAATGGCATGTTACTTAAATGGATCAATTTACTCTTTTATTTCATGATTTCACTTAGAGAATGATAATCAAACAAACACATCTTTCTCCGAATTTCATTTCGTAAACTGTTTTAGAGACTAATCTTTCGTATAACATCTAGTAACCACCATCTTGAAATAAATTTCGTGACCTCTATTTATTTTATCGTGTTAAAATTTAAAATCTTGTGCAAAAATGTTTACTATTTATTAGTTTTAAACGTATTTGTTAAGTATACTCTACTTTATAGCAGGTAACCGCACTTTTTAAATTAACCGTAACTCATGATTGGAATATTTCGAATAGTAATTTTAATTACACATGATATATCAGTTACAAAGAATATACTATTTTTAAATTTTACTTCAGTTCATTAATATATATAACAAGTATTTTTACGTTTTAAATTTTATATGTTCAAAAAAAAAGTTCCACGTTTGTTTTATTTCACCTTAAAAACACATTTTTCTTAACATTTTTACAGACTAAACTATTATATAATTTCTAGAAACCATTTTGAAATTAATTTCGACAGATATATATATTCTTTATGTTAAATTTAAAATCATGTGCAAAAAGTTGTGCTATTTATTAGTTTAAACTTATTTATTAAACATACTCTATTTTATAAAAGGTAACTATACATTTTAATTTAACATGATTGTTTAATTACAACAGTCCTACATTTGTTTTATCTCAACATGAATAACATCACTTTTTTTTAAACATTTTTACTGACTAAACTAGGGTATAATTTATAGTAACTATATTGAAATTCATTTCTTCAACTCAATTTTTTTTATATTGTTAAAAAGTTGTGATATTCATTAGGTTTATACTTATTTATTAAATATACTCTATTTTATAACAGGTAACTGCACGTTTTAGTTTAACAGTAACTTATGATTTGAATACTTTGAATAGTAGTTTTAATTGCGTGACATATTAGTTACAAAGTATATACTATTACTTCAGTTCATTAATATTTTAAGAAGTATTTTTACGTTTTAAATTTTACGTGTTCAGAAAAACAGTCCAACGTTTGTTTTATTTCACCTTAAAAAACATCATCACTTTTTTTTATATTTTTACAGACTATACTATTGTATAATGTCTAGTAACCATCTTAAAATTAACTTCGTAACCTCTATTAATTTTATTGTGTTAATGTAAAAATCATGTGCAAAAAAAGGGATGCAATTTATTAGTTTTATAAATATTATTCATCAAGAATACTCTATTTTATAACAGGTTTTAATTTAACAGTAACTCATGATTTGTATACTAATTTTAAGTGCACATGATATATTAGTTACAAAGAACATACTATTATTAATTTTACTTCAACTCATTAACATTTTAAAAAGTATTTTTACTTTTAAATTTAATATGTTCACATAAAAGTACTCTATTTGTTTTATTTCATCTTTAAAAACATCTTTTTTTAACAGTTTTACAGACTAACTATGGTATAATTTGTTGGAACCATCTTGAAATTAATTTCATCACTTCTATTTACTTTATTGTGTTAAAATTTAAAATGATGTACAAAAAGTTGTGCAAGCACACTCCTGTTATAAAATAGAGTAAGCTTAATAAATAGATTTAAAACTAACAAGTTTTACGCAACATAAACATATATATATATGTAGTAAAATTAATTATAAACGTTTTATAAACATACTTTTATTTTGTAGCAGGAGTATGTTTGCACATGTTTACTCTAGTTTATAACATGTAACTACACTTTTTAATTTAACAGTAACTCTTGATTTGAATAATTTTAATAGTATTAGTTACAAAGAATACACTATTACTTCAGTTCATTAATATTTTAAGAAGTATTTTTACATTTTAAATTTTAACATGTTCAAAAAAAAAAGTCCCACGTTTGTTTTATTTCACCTTAAAAAACATCATAGTTTTTTTTTTCTGCTTCCTTCCCTGTTGATGTCACTATCCTTAGACAAAGTATCAGCGCTGCCATCTCATTTACTTCAAACAAGAATGTAACATTTGTAAATATTCACGGAATGCTCCGGGCAAAATTACTCTTGAGAGAAGAGGGAAAACGAAACGACATTTCTATTTCGAAAACAGAAAAGATTTTTCTTATATATAACTCGTTTACTCCAAGATAAACCTTTGTCAAACTTTGTTTTGATGGTCTCAACATTCAGTTTTCCCGCAGTGTATAAAAAAAGCAAACAAATAGAAAGCACCGCAGCAGTCTTTTATTTTAAGAGTCTTGCTTACATACTCCCTGGAGGGTAAAGTTGCTGAAAACACATCATTTATGCTCCCCCCCCCAAAAAAAAAGTTCTCTTTCTCTTCCTTTTGGGAGGGGTTTGTTTTGATTTTGTTTTGCATTTATGTCTTCTTGATATAATCACCTCGTCGCCAGAAAGAAGATTGCAGCAGTCCTATTGGTTGTGACAGATCTCTACCAAATGACCCACAAAATGATAAAAGACAAAATACAGCAGAACTTAGTGCTTAATAGCTTGCTTGTAATGGTGATAGCTGGGCTCGTTTTTAGGTACACATGCGATGGGAGTTATCATTTTTCTGGGATTTGATTTCAAATCTCAAGTCTTTTGGGTCTTTTTAAAAATTGCTGAAGTCTTACATCAAGGAAGATGGAGGAATTAAGTAAAGAATAAAGATAAAATAAGAAAAAGTTGTTAAGATATCACACTATGCACCTTGGCATGACCTTGAGAGATATACAATACCTTTAATTGTAATAGAACTTTTTCAAGTAATTATTATACATATTAAATGAGTTGCATAAGAAACGGTTGTTGGAAAATTTCAGTCTATTAGTCTCTTAATCATTAGATATTTATTTATATAAAAAATTTTCCAACTAAAAAAAACAAATTAAAATTTATTGAAGAAATATTCTCTAAACTTTCGACAACAATAATAATATTTAAAAATAAAACCTCATGGTAATCTTCATTTAAAAATATTTTATAATAATCTATTAGTTTTTAATTTTTAAAATTTTCATAATTGAAGGGGCTAAAAGGAGTAAAACTAATGTGGGTAAAATTCAAAAATCTAATGGGGTAAAATTCATGGTATGACTAAATTATATTTCCAAGAAAATTCACAATATTCTATTCCACCTAGTTCCAAACAGAAACATTTTCCGATACGCCCACTCCTGACATATATAATTATTACTCCTGTATTACCCGTGCATAATAAATATTTTAAATTTAGTAATTTTTATATACAAGTGGATGCTAAATAATGATTTATTATTTCTAGACTTCACCTTTTAACTTATTACTAAAACGACGAGAGTACTTAACGTGGGTTTAAGCATTAAGTGAATGAGAGTTAAACATTAAATAACAAGCTTTAAATTAGTTAAGTAATTACTAAGTTACTTTACTGAAAAATTTTAACATTTAAATAAATTTAATTAAAGTTAGCATATAGTCATGAAATCACATTAAAATATTTCAACTTCTTAGATTCGAATTATTTTATTCTGGCTAATTGTTAAAAGCTATCAACATTACAGTAACTATTAAGCAATTTTTTAATTTTAATACTATTTATTTACTTAATAATGTAAATATTTTAAGAGTGCTAGAATAAAAAAATTTATATATTTCTGTATAGCAAGCATACAATTTAATCACATTAGTTGACTGAGAATAATAACCATTCTAGAAAGTCCCAGAACATTGTATTCTAAAATTTCACGATTCTAAAACTTTGTATTTCTTATTAGTGTGCGTAATACGAATTGCAACGACAGGAATTCTTTCAAATTTTATAATTTTCACAACTTATCGAGAATGTCAAAGATGAACTGTACTGTACATGAGTGTACATTCGTAAATGGTTTAGGACCTGTAATGGATTGCATTACTAATAAGAATTGGCTGTCGAATAAGAAACGATGGTATCAAAACACGAATGAATGGTGAAGCTATAATGGAAGGTATATTATCTATGCTAGGAATGGTCACAATAAATAAGCAGAATGGGAATCTTTTCTTTGGGCTCCAGGAGTAGGGTAGGAAAGCATGAATCAACATGTTTTTTGTTCATTCCAAAGTGGATAACAAAATTTGAGTATAGTGTCGTACACAGATGTCCTTTAAATAATACTGCATCTGCTACATATCTGCCGTTTTAATGGTGAAAAATTTTGAAAAAATGCTCGGTATTTCAAAAATTGATACTGTCTTTTATTTAGAAATTAAAACAACTCCATCCGGTGAGGCCAATTCTGCTCTCATTAATGAAGCTGAACAGAATACTACTGAGTATATACAAGAGACGGATACAGTAATCGTAGAATAAAAGTTCTTTTATTGATGAGTAGAGAAGACAAATACTCTAGAGAGAGAAATGTTGGTTCACAATTGTAGTGGGAAAATGAGAGAAATTTGTAGAAGATTCCTCCCAGATACATCCATTTCAAACTAATTGATAAACTTAAAATTTCTCAAACCATTTCAAAAAATTGTCTTCCAATTTTATCATATGACGAGAAATAGTGTTTCTAAATAAAAAAAAAAAATGTTATTTTCTTTATTAAATTACGAAAACAAGGGAACATATATTGTGTTGTTTTTGATCAACTCTCCTATACAAAGTGTCAACTTATCCTTAAAACCTTCAGTTTTACTGCGCGATGATAAATAATTTTTATTCTCTTTCTCAGTAGGTTAAAATTCATATTGTTAGGTGTTTCGAGCCAATCTTCATTAATGAATGGACTTGTCAATATATGTTTCTTTTCAATCACAAAAATTGTAAAATGCATTTCTAAAATCGAAAGTTATTTGTCACGTAAGAGCCCTCTGAATTCGGAATGTAGTAATAATATGTCATATACAGACTCCCTCTCAATGCAGATTATTCAAAAGAGATGACTGTTTAGACTGACGGTTTTATTGCAATTAAAATCAACAACCATTAGTGAACGTCAGACCCACCCAATCTGCATATGAAGCCTATCCGAGAGCAGGTAGAGGATATATCAAATTGACAAATATATTTTATCACTATTTCTGTACTCATCGATTGCCGAAGTATGAGTACTATGTACAAATAAATACAATTTCTTTTTTTTAAAAAATATAGTTTAATTATTATAAATAATCTTATATAATTTTATTATCTTATTGAGGGAACCACAAAAGTTTTAATACTAGTTTTGCTACCAAACGAAAACCTTTAAATTTTTCTTTTAATTTTTCTACCATATAAATTTCTAGGCCAGTCGCCCGTTCTGAGCGAGCATACGCTTGCTAACTGCCAACTACTGCCAGGTAAAAAAAATCACAATTACATAAAAAGTATTTTTACAACGCGGTTTCATTCCCGTTGATTTAGTTTTTCCGTTCCTGAGAGATTTTCAGGATAAATATCATATGTTTGATTCACTCCAAACATCGTATATACACTCCAAACATCGATATACATACATATGGTTTTCCCAATATAACAACTGAGGGTTTGCGATGCCACTAGTGTCAGGATTCATTTCAATTATTTGTTAGTTGTTTGAAAAATGGGTCATCAATAAAACCAAGTTATTATCATTTATCCGACTTCGCATCGCGGGCCGGGACAGTGGGACTATTTGGTTTACACCACTAGGAGGCGACAGTGGAACAATCTATTAGTCTTATATGAATTTGGTGTGGTAGGGTGTTTATTAAAATAACGGGGGGGGGGGGGAATGATTAAGTCATAAAATTTTGAAAAAAAAAAATTTAAGGAACTATCAGCATATTGTTCTCCTGTTGTGTAACTTAGTTTGGCATTGATTTCCAGGTAATTCTCCAATCTGAATTCTGAATGGAGATATCTTTAACGATTTGAAGATATTTAAAAAAATATAATAACAATTGATTATTTCAAGTTAAATATACAGAAAAATCTTCAAACTTACAATAACTGATAGATGTAACAACAAATGAATTTAAATTTGTACTTAAAGGCTGCTACCAACATTTCCAGTTGCAAAACCAGATACTTTTTATTATAGCCCATAATCTAGGATAAAGTATGGGTACGTACGTCATATTCAGTAATGGCAATATGGGTTTAATACGTTTACAAATTTCGTTTAAAAAAGGAAAGGAATGAAACAATGAATGAAATCGATTGCAAATAGCAAAACTGCGCTTTAAATGGTGCAAAACGGTGATTTAAGAATATTGCTGCCAAAAGCATTGCAGATGATTAGTTCATTGATAGCCGCTCATCGGGTTCATTCTTATTATAAGGGTTATTTTTAACGTTATTTGTAATTTTTATTTTCACAAATTTATTTTTTTCGTTGTCTTAATTTTCTGTGTGTAATGCGAATGTTACTGGGGTATATTTCAATAAATATCGATAACGCTTCATGCATCCATTTCTATATTATATAGGATTATATATTTTTATTACATATAAACAAGGAATATATGCAATTTTTGTGGAGTCATTTTGTGACCAGTGACTTTTACTTTCTGCGCATGGCTTGTCTATGATATGGAAAACATTTTCTGAAATCTTATATATCACTCACTAAGATAAGAATAAGCCAAGTCCTTGAAATTCATTGGAAAATTTTAAATGAATGATTCTTATTTATATTTTTGTGACTAAATACTATTGTTTTGTTGTTCTATTTTAACTAATATTTATTATATTAATGCTATAAAAAATTGCATATTTATTTCTGTACAATAATTAGTACTGTGAGCTAAATGAGTCGGAAAAGAAAATGACAAAAAAAAGTAAATCCTTGCAAGAAAACCAATCGCATTATTTTCGTTGTAATGGGTGCGCATTTCTGCCACACGCAGCAGCGATTTATAAGCCTTATTTTCTCTTACGTAGACTCCGGGTAATTATTGCTTTCCCAAAGGTTAGTAATAAGGGGCACATCACTAGGTCACAGTGATACATCATCTGGAGAAGTCTGGAGTTGTCGGTATGACAAAAAAAGTCATCCACTTCTTGATCCACACACAACAACTCTATACTCATACAAAAATCAATACTTTGGTCTGAGTTTTTTTTACTAGTATAAGAAATGAAATCTATCGGAAAATTTAAAATATTTTTTCTTTACTATTAAATAATTGATGTATCGGAAAATAGTTGGATATATTGCATTAGTTTTCCTTATTAAAAATTGGGTGAAATGTGGTAGAAAGACTTCAGAGGTATTTAAAACTCTTCACAGAAATTTTAATTACTAAAGAACTATGGAACTCACCTTTCATCTTTCTAGTACATATAAAGATTAATATTCATCTAAAAAATATCATTTCTTTGTTTTCAATATAATTCTTAAATTAATATTTTCTTCCAGTTTGAGTAATCTTATAATTGATTTGATAGTAGTAAGATAATTCGTGATTTAAAGAAGTGATAAGAATTTTTTATCATTAGAAGTATATAATAAAGTATGAAGGATTCTCCTAACAATATTTTAATTTTTTAACTATTCAGAGATTCGCAATCATTTTACTTAACTAAAAATATACTTAATAAAAAATTGATGCTACAAATGTTATTGAATCGAATTTAAAATAAATTGAAATTTTTTTAATGAAATTTTTTTAACCATTTTATTTATCATCACGCTTTTATTGTTTATATATTTCTTAATTATATTTTTAATACTAAAAAAAATATTTAATTTTAAACTATAAACTTTCAATGGTTCGATGTTTCAGAACAAATATTAGTATTCTCAATTTCTTACTTTTATTTTGAAATAATTTCATTAATACTTATTTTTATATATATTAACAAAAAGTACTGAACACATCTAAGTTTTCCCCTACACACTTCGAGTATTATAAAATTATTCACATGTCAATGTTATTTATTTTCTTATTTCACTTAATCATAGAGAAGATTATTAAGTTATTTATTTATATTTAGTTTATTTTTTATTTTAATCTCAGAGAGGATTTTCCATGAAAAAATTGTTATTGTGAATATTTTAGAATCTATAGACGTCTGTATGGGTTTAAAAACAACATTTTTCTTGTTTTAAAACTGCATGAGTCTCCCCTTTCAAGAAAGGTGCACATGACAGATAGTTATTTAATACTTCTTTAATTTTGTAACTGAAAATTAAGGGACTATTGTTCAAGCTGTTTCTATTATTCTAAAACAATTTGTAATTAAATTTGTTGACCTGAAATATTAACAGGGTTATTTGTATAGGAGACCTTGTTTGCATTCCAGGTATACATTAGCACTCTTTGGTAAATTAAAAAACATATGCTTTTGTAAATTCATTTAGACGAATATAGGTGTTATTGAAAGATTATGCTATTGTACAAACAACAATTATGTATTTTTGTAAAGTGTTACGAGTAGTTGAAACAAATTCTAAAATAGTAATCAGATATATATGCATAATGCAAGAATGAGATATTTAATGATTTAATCAGCATCCAGAATAATCTCGGTAATAATGAAATTAATGTTAAATGTAATTCATATTTTTATTGAGGAAAAAAAAACCTAATTATTTATTTAATTATTTCTATAGTACTAATTAATTATAATTTTAGAAATTATTATTTCTATTCAAATAATTATATTACAATACCTTTCAGTGCCAGCTATTGCCCATTTCAAGACTTAAAAGGCAAACGAGAAGATATTTATTGATTACTTTAAAATTTTGTAATCATGTTTTTCATTATTTTCCAACTTTTCCGCGCTAACGATAAGAGAGAAATGGATATTTATAAAAACATTGAAAGATGAAAATCGATGGTACACAATATCAATCTTCATTTTCGGATAATTTTGTATATTTAAAATCCAAAGGAACCGGAAGATATTTATTGGTTACTCTATAACTTTGAACTTGTGTTTCATATATTATTACAACTTTTTCATGTTGGCGGCAAAGTATTAATGTGAAATTTAAAAAAATCACTGAAAGTTGAATATTTATATAATTTTTAGCTAGTTTTATTAATTTTTAACTATTTCATATTGATTAATATGAAATATTTTACGTAAGTTTCTTAACCCATTCCGTCACTTTTTTATGCTAGTAGAAAAAAATTTAAATTAATTAATTTAATTAGTTAAAGCCCCGCCTTAATGTTTATACTAGATTAATTATGTTTTTCAAACACTAAACATAACAATAAACAGATTAGAACGTATTTTAAAACATTTATTGCATTATAAACTGGACAAAAAGATAATTTAATAATATTATTAGTTAAGAACGAAATATAAAGTTAAGCTTATGTTGCTAATGAAAATTAAATATAGTTTTTAAATAATGTTAATGCAAGATATGAAAAGAAAATGGTTTGTGCAATTAATAAAATTAAAAGAACCATAATGCAGATAAAACCTGTTAAAATATATATTTAATTACTTTTATTTTATGTTCATTTCTACAATTATAATTTATTTTTTATTGAGCTACAAGTTAATTTTCTTAGTTTTTCTAAAATTTTAGTATTATTCATATCTGTAAATTTTATAAAAAAATATTGAATTAGCATGTAATAACACGTAAATAATTTAAACTTCAGTCATATGGCACAACTGGCAAGAATTATTGAAATATAATATTACAATTTTTATTATGAACGTCTGTTAATTAAAAACTATAATAAACAAAAAATTATTATTATATTACTAAAATATTGTTACATAAATATAAAGAAAATATTTTTTAAATACTTGATTATAATTACATTTCTCATTGTATGTAATTACTTTAATTTAATAAATCCAAGTTTTTCGTACTTGAAATTGCAGCATTTAAATAATTTTTTGTAATAGAAACAAAGCATTAATATTTTTATAATAAATCTACATTCATTTGTATCATCAATAGTAGGCCAATGGATCTCAAAAAATTCGTAAAGGCATTTTATGCAGCCGATGATAAAACAAAAGATATATTGAATTACATGTATATTCCTTTAGCTAATACGACCATAGACTTAATAAATTAAGGCATTTATATCCATTATTTGAGATAATAAAACGCCACCAAAAATCGACTTATTTGAAATTATATCTATCTCTCCAAGTCCACGGTACTCTAATTACGTTATATTGCATATAAAAAGAGTTGGAATATTAAAATTTACCAAATAAAGTGGAAAATATCATATATTTTATATGGTATTTATCTTCCATTAGTATTCTACGAAAATTATAATTAAATAAATTTAAATATTAGTTCCTAAAATCACAGTCGCAATTTGTATCAAGCTGGGTACACATTACTTGAGGGACAAGCGACTTGCTTTACAATTAAATTTTTATTGTTTGTCATGTATTAATTAACATGATGTTTTTCTGTTATGAATTCCATGGCATCCAAAAAATGGAGGAAAAAAATAAGTATGAATATACCATATTATTTCAAACTGATTAACATCCTTGCGCAGCAGGAGAAACATTTACATTAAAAACTTCTATTTAAAAAAAATTATTAATTTGCAATGAAATTTTAATTGTGGAATTTTAAAATTTACATGAAATATATGGTGCTAAGTGTAGCAATTTGCCAATATCAAATCACGTATTCTGTTTGAATTGTCTGGTTTTCAAAATGCAAACAAATTATTATTTTTTTTTTCAATTTCCTTTTAACATTAAAAGAATTGTTTGTATGAAAGTTAATTTAGCCATCTCTAAACATTATTCAAGTTAGTTGAAGAAAAAGCGATAAGCATGTGTCACGCATGATAATTTGTTAAATGATTTAAATTTTTTATTATGTGTACTTTTTATAACTACAGCTGTGTTAAATTTTTTCCAATTTCTCACGATGTAAGCAAGCAATCATCTATGGTGTTTTGAATTGGGATACAAAACCAGAATCTCAGCTAAGCTACAGTTTGTCTATTTGGCGATTTTGTTTCCCTTGCGCTTTTCGCCATGTCCTTTCCTAAACAAACAAAATGGCCTTGGCTGTATTTTTGCTTCACTGTCTTTTGGCGAATCCATTTGGCGCTGAAAAGAAACTCGGCGAAATTTGTCCCTAAAATGCAAAATCATCACAAAACCGACCCAACTTTTCACTTTTACCTAGTCAAGAAATAGGATGAATCATGTGTACGGGGTTCCATCTATCAGTTGAGGAAACTAGCGAAAACTGGTTACTTGTTGCTGGCGTTATACTGATTTGTGCGCCAATGCACCAGTCTGTATATTCATTCACGGATGCGGACGCACTAATTGATGATGAATTAAATATTATCCTTTCCAATTATTTATCACTTGCAAATAAACTGCTTTTTTACAGCACCAGGTTCTGCTCCTTGCAAACTTTTATTAATCCTCAAAAGGTTATAGATCTAAAACTAGGTCATTTTTCATGAAGCTCAATAAAAAATTAAAAATAACTAATACAAATTTAAATAAATTGCAAATAACAAACAATTATAATTGCTTAATAATTCTATTGGAATTTAAATGAAAATAATCACACTAAAGTAGGTATAAAGAGTTTCCATGAAGACCGGAATTGAAAATTAATATTATTACTGGGCATATTTTAAGAATAAACAGTTCTTTATATTTTAAGAATAACAATCATTTAACTCGCTATATCAAGTAATAATATTATGTCAACATGTATCATGAAATTCCGCCCTTCAACTTTTCAGAAAGAAAAATAATGTTTTAATGCTGTGTTTTAATTTTTTTTAATGCTTCCACCATCATAAGATATTTTCTTCATCATACTTCCATCATTATAATCATATTTCACGTCTAAATATGTTAATTTTAATTTAAGCATTTTACACATTCATTTTAACCTAAAAAAAATATAAGGCTTCGTCACTTCCTTATGAACTGTCCAATATATAAAAGGAAGTGGACCACGTAAAATTACATCATACCACTATTGAACAAAATATTTGGTACAATCATCAACGATATCCCACTGTTTGTGACGGGTCATCTTCTCCGACAAACGACCTACAGAAAAGAAAGAAAAAAAAACAACTTACTTCTTAATCGCCTCTTTCTCATTATGAGTATGATGATGACGATAGCCAAGACAAAGAGGATACATATGCTGGCGATGATCGCCGCAATCACTAGCACGTTTTTGTCGCCAAATTCCGCATGCCAACCTGCCAGTCCTGCAAAAATAGACAACAATGTGGATTATTTTTAAGATTTTATTATTTGACATCAATATAATTAGTATATATCATTAAGTATTTTTTATTTGTCATCAGTTAGCTGATATGATTCAGTAAAAACCCAAAATCAAATTTTTAAAATAAAGATATTATTTGTGTTAATTTTAAAAACACTTAATGCTTACATTAATACCTAATGAAGAAGAGACTAAAATATTCTATTCAATCTATGTTTAACCGTGTTTAATATGTATTTAATATAATTTATATAATTATCCATTAATTGCATAAAATATTTTTAATTATAGCAATCCATTGATTTTGTATACAAAATTCATAAACAATGGTATGTGTTCATTTGCATTATAAGAATAATGTATGTATAACATATAAATAATAAAATAATGTTATCAAACTATAAATGTTGAGTAAATACTAATTTTTACGTATGTATATATATATATATACATTACTGAATATATATTGTAAAATTACTATATAAATATTGCTGAGTTTACATGGCAGTTTCTTAAAAATAAAATACTTTTCACACTATAGTTTCATAATAATTTTTCACAATATAAATATTTTAAAATTTGTATATTACTTAAGGATATATTTTTGGTTTTTAAATGCAATTTCAAATAAATATCATTTCCTTAATTCGTATAAAACAAAAGTAATTCAATTATAGAATTTTTTCTTTTATTTTCATTTGTAATTTCAAATAAAAACTACTTTCTTAATTTAATTTCTATGAAACAAAAATAATTGTTGAACATATATTTATATCAACAATTCTTTTTAAATCAACTTTTAGCTAAATTTAATATGCGTCTATCTGGGTAAATAACAAAAAACATTGAAGGAAATTATATATATTTAAGTTAATATAACTCTTTTTGAAAAGCTTTCATTTTTATTGCTTTGGCAAAAACAAATTAAATCTTTTGATTATCTTTTTGTTACCTTATGGAATTAAATCTTTTTTATTAACTCATGGAAAAATTTGTTATATAAATAAAATTTGTAATTTTAAATTATTCGAATAATATAAAATAAATAAAATATACTTCAAATTCTTTTACATAAGCATTAATATTTAAAAACTGATTGTGTTTCTTTGCGATATACTTTTATTTGGCTGTAAAAATGAAAATAGTTTTCAAAATTAGTTAGCTGTATTCATCAGAATAGTTTTCAAAATTAGTTAGCTGTATTCATCAGAATAGTTTTCAAAATTAGTTAGCTGTATTCATCAAAATAGTTTTCAAAATTAGTTAGCTGTATTCATCAGAATAGTTTTCAAAATTAGTTAGCTGTATTCATCAGATTAGTTTTCAAAATTAGTTAGCTGTATTCATCAAAATAGTTTTCAAAATTAGTTAGCTGTATTCATCAGAATAGTTTTCAAAATTAGTTAGCTGTATTCATCAGAATAGTTTTCAAAATTAGTTAGCTGTATTCATCAAAATAGTTTTCAAAATTAGTTAGCTGTATTCATCAGAATAGTTTTCAAAATTAGTTAGCTGTATTCATCAGAATAGTTTTCAAAATTAGTTAGCTGTATTCATCAGAATAGTTTTCAAAATTAGTTAGCTGTATTCATCAGAATAGTTTTCAAAATTAGTTAGCTGTATTCATCAAATAGTTTTCAAAATTAGTTAGCTGTATTCATCAGAATAGTTTTCAAAATAGCTGTATTTTCAAAATTAGTTAGCTGTATTCATCAAAATAGTTTTCAAAATTAGTTAGCTGTATTCATCAGAATAGTTTTCAAAATTAGTTAGCTGTATTCATCAAATAGTTTTCAAAATTAGTTAGCTGTATTCATCAAAATAGTTTTAATAAATTGAATTACATTTAAATGAAAATATTCAATATATTATTATGAAAAAAATTTAGTCGACGTTATGTGTCAATTTCAAAACTGTTTTATTTTTTAACTTAGATTAATGAATAAAATTTTGAAACATAAGCAATAATAATATATATATCTGATAATTATAATGAATTACTGTGATAAAACTTTATTGCAGAAATTAAATATAACGTTAAATTTTAAGTCATTTAGTTTCCTATGAAATTTTAAGTCATTTAATTCCCTATGGAATTTTAAGTCATTTAATTTCCTATGGAATTTTAAATCATTTAATTTCCTATGGAATTTTGAGTCTTTTAATTTTCTATGATGAATAAAATTGCGAAATATAAGCTAAAATAATATTAATCTGATAATTATGATGATTTAGAAATGTCATAATTAAAAAATCACTATTGCTACGTTTACTAATACTATGATAAATTTTTATTGCAGAAAGTAAATGTAGCGTTAAATTTTAAGTAATTTAGTTTCCTGCGAAAAATTAGTCATTTAATTTCCTATGGAATTTTAAGTCATTCAATTTCCTATGATGAATAAAATTTTGAAACATAAGCTAAAATAATATCAATCTGATAATTATGATGAATTAGAAATGCAGTGTTTAATAAATCACTATTGCTACGCATACGAATACTATGATAAATTTTTACTACCGAAAGTAAATGTAGCGTAAAATTTTAAATAATTTAGTTTTCCATGAATTTTTGCAGTTTACTTTAAAAATTTCATTTCTTTAAGAATAGAAGTTTCATTTTCTTTTCAATTTGGAAACGTCTCGAATCGACATCTGTTCCATTAACGAGGTGAAACGAATCACAAGAGTTAACTGTATCTGTAATGTCATGCTCTTTAATGGGAATTACAAATCGCCATTTTGTTCACCATTAGACGGACGCCATGACAGTCTAAGTTCCAAGAAATATTGGATTTGGCATTGATTGATCGAAAACTCATGATTACAGGGATTGGAATTTTTGTTATTTATAAGTCCTTTTTTTTTTTTTTTCGTCTTATATATATATTTTTTATTTGAATGAAATACTTTGAGTTAGAAGTGCATACTTCAGAAGGTGATTTTTCTTTATTTTTGTGACAGGGTGTTCGTTTGATTTTTAAGAGAACTCCATCTGACCTGAATAAAGTTCTGTGCTGCAAATTCTTCAGAACTAAATTAGGAAATGCGAGTATCGAAATAGTTCTTGACATGAAAAATTGCTTTTGCAGGTTTCAAATTTTGGATGAAAACTTCCAAAAAATGTACATACATCATTTTAATATTATAAATTATGAAAACTTATGTTAGCATCTTTCATAGTTGTATGCATTTCTGAAATATAAAATTCCAAAGTATATAAATAGTTCCTAGAATACATAAAATATTTAACAATTTATTGAAGGAAGATGCAATAAAATCTAAATATTTCTTACAATTTTTTTTGTAATAATAATATTTTATAACATTACAAGACTTTTTTTTAATTACAGAACATAATTAATTACAAAAATGTTTCTAAATTTTACTGGGAAATTTAACAATATTTTCATCGTAAAACTTTCAGTAATTAAAGAGGAAAATTACTGGAAAATGTTTCTAAATTTAACTGTGAAAACTAACAATATTTTTATCTTAAAGCTTTCAGTAATGAAAGATGAAAATTGCTAAAGAAGATTTTTAAATTTAATTGTGAAATTGAACATTATTTTCATCTTACAGCTTCCATAAATATAGTAAAGATGAAAATTACTTTTCGTTCAATTTCCAAATTTTCCACTTTAATGTATATCAAACAAGCCCACTTTTTATATTAATATATATTTAATCATTTTATATCTCATAAATATTAATATTTGAAATAATAATTTTATTATAATATATTTAATATGAATTCGAAGGTTTTAAACTTCGAAGTATCTTAGGAAGAGTATGTTATTTTTCAATATAACAATCGCTTTAACGCAAAATATTGGGAAACGATATTAAATTTGACTGCTATCTTTTATCGATATTATAAGCAAAACGATTGATAAAAAAAATTGTTTTGAATTTATCCTGTAGCAGGCTATAAATAAAAATTTTTAAATTTCTAAAAAAAGATTAAAAAATTTCTAAAAAGACAAATTTAAATTTCTAGAAATATATTTTTTATGTAAATTATTTATATATACATATATTTCCCAAAATATGTCGAAAAATATAACAAGCTAATTAAGTATCATTTATTCAATATAAGGCTATAATATATTCATAGTCTATACTTAGAAAAAAAATAGTGTACACTTATATACTTAGTAAAAATAGTCTATGCTTATACAATTTATAAATAGTTTTTACAAAATAGTACAAAATAGTTTTTTAATGGATTGTATTTTATAAATAATCTTTTAATAGAGAAAGGAAATAATTTTTCGAAAAAAAATCTTGTGTTAAATGTATTACATTTAATAATATTGTATGAGAAGTAAAAAGAAATATTAATTATACGAAAATAACTATCGATTTCAATCATCTTGAATAAAAACATTTGTGTTTGTCAGCAGTATTAGGACAAAAAAAAAATTCTTAAAGTATTACAAGTAATGGTCAAATAAAATTTCACTAATGTCGTGGACCAATATACATTAAATTGAAAAGGATATCGTTCTATATAATAAACGATTCTGTTTTAAAATTCTAAATTAAATATCCAATCATTTTAGTCAACAACTACCAAATTGGCTCAACTATTATTACTTTCTATCACAATGTTAGACACTCAATTTTATAAATTTAATCAATGTATATAAAATTGTAAACAACTCAGCTTTTTAAACAACAGCTTTTTTTTGTTTCAAGTAGCAGTAAAAGTTAAATTTTCTTTTTAACAACATTTTGTTTATTTTTATTCGTAAATTACTTATTGTTTTTTGAATCTCCAAGTCTTATACTCTTAATACTGACAATTTTATCAATATACCGCAAGATAATCATGTTATTTTATAAATATTAATGCATAATATTTTTGTCAAATCATAAAATAAACATTGTTTAACAAATTTTAATGCTAAAAGAATGTACGAAATTGTTTTTATTGTACGAATTGTGCAAAAATTTTAATACTAAAACAATATACAAATTGTTTTTATTGTACGAATTGTACACAAACTTTAATACTAAAACAATGTACGAAATTGTTTTTATTGTACGAATTGTAAGCATATTTTAATACTAAAACAATGTACGAAATTTACAATATTATGTATAACAATAACTTACAACTTAGTGTAAGTAACAACAACGCATAACTTACTGTGAGCAAGTTGTGAATTATAATAAATAAAGGGGATAATAAAATGTAAAGAATCACACTGTACATTTTACTACAGCATTATTACAAAAAGTTTAAATTTTTTGTTAAAGTAAGTTGTGAGTTGTAATACAGTAACACAACTTATTCTAAGTAACAACAACAATTTGCTGTAAGTAGCAAAAACCTACAATTTACTGTAAATAGCAACAACCTACAATTTATTGTAAGTAACAACAACTTAGAACTTACTCTGTAAAATTTCTCTACAGCTTTGTACTGTACATATCTATGTACCAGTTTATTTTCTTATATACGAAAATAAACTAATACATAGGGAATTATTGTAGTATCGAGGAAAATATAAATCTCCAGACTGCAGGTCTTTGTAGATGAAAAAAAAAAGCATATGGAAGTTTTTGGGAAAAGGAATAAGTGGAACCACGCATTTAATCATAAACTTCCAATCGATCACTGCCAATTCAATATTTCTCATACCAGTGCTGTCAGACATTTCGCGAATGACAAACGGCACTCATACTTCAGTGGGCGAAATGGCGCGCTGACGGCTTTAATGGAGAAGCGCCACCTTGTTTATATGCACCCTGGAAGGAATAGAAAATGCTTTTCCACCATTGCATGGCATAATTTAAATTTTAAACTTCTTATAATAATGTTTATTTAAACTGTACAATATGCTTCTTTATATTTTATTAGCCTTTGGAAGTAATTAATCATAGATTTTTGTAAGTTTTAATCAAATAGAAGTTTGCGAAAAGGACTTACGTAGATTATGGGATTTCAAGTAATCAAATTTTGCCACTCTATTTCGTTTATAATATTTGATGTATATATTTAATATATACAGTATTTGGCTTTTGTAAATTGAATAGTCTGTTTCTATATATTTTAACTACCTTTGGACGTAATTAGTTATAAATTTTCACAAGTTTTAATCAAACAAAAATTTGCGAAAAAGGACTTTTGAAGGTTATGGGAATTTCAAGTAGTGAAATTTATTTTGTTTACGATATATGATGAGTATATATAATATCTAATTTGATTATATATGTAATATGTACAGTATTTGGATTTTGTAAACTTTATAATGCGTTTCTTTATATTTTCTTAGTCCTAGGAAATAATTAATCATATATTTTTGTAAGTTTTAATCAAACAGAAATGTACGAAAATAATTTTTGTAGGTTATGGAAATGTCAAGTATTCACATTTTTCCTCTATTTACAATATTTGATGTATTAATATATATGTTTAATAATAAAAGGCTTTTGATTTTTGGTGAAATATAATCATTTAATAAGTTAATTATTTTATTATTTAAAAATAGAGAATTTAAGGGATGATTTATTGTACTGCATTTATTGTCTTAATTACTTACTAAAAAAATGTCATTTGGACAGGATATAATTAATTCTATGATAAAATTAATTTATACAATATGCACTAATTACAAACATATTAACTATCTAATGTAATCAGACATAAAATTATTTAGTTTAAATCACGTAAATTATTAGTTACCTATCTTCTAATATGGTTAGGATTAATTTATATGGTAATGTAGTAATTACTGGAATAATTTGAATATATAAGAAATAAGAACAGAAATAATTTTTAATTTTTATCATAAATCCAATCCAATATTATTTTTACAAAATAAATTAAGAAAAACTAGAAACTGTTATTAGACAAGTAGTTGTATTTTATTTTTAAAGAAATGTGTTTAATAAACATATTGTGTAATTTTAATAATTAAATTTATAAATTTTATCCAAAGTTTTAAATTTTATATAAAATAATTAATTGCTCAGTATTAAACTTTATGGTGTGCGTTTAAATATTGAGCTCAAATAAATATTTTTACAGTTATTTACGTGGTGCCTGATGGCCGAGTGACTAGCGCTCTGTGGTGTCATGGATGCTTGTAGTGGTTCGGAATCCACTTTAAATAGTAAGTCCTGATCTTATATGACTTTTGGGGTAGGACTGACAACTCTTCCCCGTAAAAAGAAAGCATCTCATGTCTTGAAATCTGCCAGGAGGCAGACGGCCTTGGCTCATCATGGGATGTAATGCCAGGGAGTTAGTTAGTTATGTACAATCTAAATTAATTTTGCAGTTAAAAGTGAGCCCGTAGTGGGTTAATGTTTAAAAGAAAATTATTTAAGTCATGATAATTATCACTAAGATTATTTTTATTAAAAATTTATGTTTTATACAGTAGTATTTATATTGTCCAACATTTTTTCTCTTAACTACTTTCTTTTGAATATTTTATTCTACATGAGATAAACTACAAAATTTTAACGTACACATCGAAATATATCGCACTCTTTTTATGTTTAAAACTCACGGGGAGGCAAAGCAGCACCAGTTTTCTCCAATAACATAAACGTCCGGTTTTATTCTGGGTCCTAAAATATTATTCCCTCCTCAGCAAAAGTGATGGTCAATCCTCGAATGCTATAAGCTATAACATTTGTGATATAAGGTAAATTTTGCACTAACTCGCGTTTCCCAATGCCTGGAAGATTCTGTTTAACTCAACGAGTAGCTGAACAATAAAAGAACAGAAACTTTAGAAGTCAATAAATTTCGAGAACCGATAGCAAGCATCTCGCTGAATGACTCCAGCTCTCAAACTAAATTCCCGCCACTCGTTTATCAGGCCATAAAACCGTCTGGACTACATTTACGACGTGGCGAACAGGGATTCATTATTTTCAAGAAAATCATCAAACGCCAATTCCGTAAAGAAAATTTTTCAAAGGAAATAAAATTCCAGATTTCCTGCACTCAAAGACATTCGCCCCTCTGTTGTTCTCTTGGGAACTTTTAAATATACCGAGGGGGATTTCGGTGTACATTCTTGAGCAGTTCTTTTACTTTTGATGACAGAGAACATGCTTCAAGAACTTTTGTTCCTCTTTTAATTTAGCTATAAAATCTCTTAAGCTATTGTTGTATTGAGAAATATTGTCTTTCCGTCTTGTTAATATCGATTCCTAGATTTTTCTCTTTTGAGGACACCGAATTGTTTAGTTGCCGTGATTTTTAGAAATTAGTTTTTCATTTTATCTTCAGAACATAATGAATCTTTTATATTTAAAAAAACGAACAAATATTTAAAGTTTAATGTATTACTCGACATGTATTGTTATGTTTGTTTCCAATGAATAAAGTTATCTCTTTCTATAACCTTAAACAACTAATTGAAACCGTAAGATATTTCATTGTTTGTAAGTCTCAATACATAAAATATTGTTAAATAATCCATTCAAAGTGCTATGCATTGTTTTAAGTCTCTTTAAACATATATGTTTAGTGTGAAAGTTTTCAGGGAATATCGAAGAAGATTTTCTAGCCTCTAATTTAAAAGCTAAAATACTTTGAATGCAAATTGTAATTGTATTTATTTTCATCAGAAGCAAAAATTTGTTTTTTAAAATGCCAATAACAACAAACTTATTTTCCATAAATATTTAAGGACGATTCATTAATTAAATTTTCAATAAATGCTAGTATGGACTTCCTAAAATATGAATACAATTTAATTTTATTTATTGTTTAAAATTGTTACTATATTCTATTCTGGTATAAAGAATAAAGGCTTTCATCCGTAAGTAAATAATGCATGTATATAAATTTTATATAATGTAATGTATTATACATGAAACCTTTTGGGCTGCAATATTTATAATATTAGAAGAATTGTACTAAGTTATGTAACAATGTAAAGTGTAACAAGACGTTTTATATATATATATATATATATATATATATATATATACATCTTTAAGTTAATGAAGTTAAATTAGATATGCACCTATATTAATTTTAACCAAACCAAAACTTTAAACGAACACTAACAATGGATAATTTTTATTTGTTTAGTAATAATGGAAGTAGATATTTTTACTATATAACATTTACGAATATCAAATATTTGTTTACATTCCATGGCAATATGTAGTTTCAATAAACATGCATGTTATATGATATATTATGAATGGAATGTACTTAATTTTTTTATGTTTTGCAATTTTACATTGTGGAGTGTTTAATAATAAAATTAAAACATATATTGAGGAAAGTTTTTGAAAATTACTGAGTAATTTAAAAATTATTATGTTCATTTACTCAGAATTTAAATTAATAATACATAAATATATATTTCTATAATTCTGTATGTCTAATAATTAGAGAACACGTGTATTGTATTGAAGAATTTCAATTGAAAAATTTAAAATATATATTCAGCAGAAAAGTGGCTTAGGATTTATCTATCACTATTAACTAACTTACTAATAAATCAACCAATATAAGTTGAAGAAAAATGCAGACAATTCAAAGTTGAAAAATTTTTAAGATATCCTTGAATTTTCATGTATTTGATGATTATTGGATGGATAATCTATTCAGTTTCAAAATTTTAAGTATTTAGTGATGATATTAAATGGTCGAAAGGACCTGGTAAATAAAGGGGTAGGATATTGGAATAGAGAAAATTTGATTAGAATTCCCATAAGAGAAAGATACCGTATCTATTCCAGGAATTGGCATATTAGATGTGTGTGTCGGAATATCTTTCTCGTTGAAAAGGAAGCTTGAACCCTCCAGATACCACTTTTGGGTTTGCTACAACCTGTGATAATAAAATTGTGTATACAGTTGATGAATTCGTGCTGAATGTACTATATGACTGTATTTCTAATGGTAAAAAAATGTAAAATTGCGAGTGGCTTTTATCTTGCAGTTTCATCGTTACGGCCCACACGTTCAGCGATCTTGTTATTTAATCTCATACAATATTTTTATGGCATCTACAAGTGTCCCTAATTGTACCGAATTTTTAATTTAAATTCTCTTAATTTCAACTTTTTTATTTTTTATCTTACTTTTATATATTTTTAGTATTTTTTTAATTTTTAGAGTACCATTTTTAAATTTTTAGAAACTTTATTTTTTGTCATATGTTAACATAAAGCAGCCTATTAATAACCGTAAATTTTATATATGAATTAAAATATGGAGGTTGAGGGGTCAATCCCCAATGGTATTCCGTAATCGGTGTGCTGGTTGGCAGTGTAAAATTGTGAGTGGTATTTGATAAAAACAAAATGATAGTAGTAAATTAATTTGGAATTTCTAGAACAAAACACAAAATATTTATTTTAACTTGATTTTAGAAATAATAGAAGCATAGTAAGAGTTAATTACATTTAATGAACAGAGATGTAAATAAACGTTCCACTATGCTTTTGCTGAAACATAATTTTCAAAATAAGCATGTAATATAAAAAAAAAAATTAAGTCAATTCCTTCTTTTTTTTCACTATATTGCAGAAATTCCTTTATAAATAATTTACATTGATTTTTTACGTTATTTGGCGCCATCTATTGGTAGATATATGCAACTTAAATCAAAAAAAAATTTTAATTAATTAAATAAATTTAATTACTGAATTAATATTTGAAAAAACTGTATTAACATCAAGTGTCATCCAAAACAAGTTAAAAAAATGTATTTGAACTCGAGTGGAGGAATAAAAGGTATTTTATTGACGATTAAAAATTTGAACAAGATATATATAGCGAGAGTGTGAGCTAATAGAAGGAATTGAAAAATGTTGGTAAAATAGAAATCAGAAAACTTTCATTTACATCCTAAATGAAAAAACTATCCAGCATCGATGATATAATCTCACCTACGGAATTCATGGAAATATTCCATTATAGAAGTTCTGGCATGGGGCTTTTACTTGACTTCCAAGGTGACATGTATGTAATGACGATAAAAGAAAATAAAAGATACGAAGTGCCTTCAGATTTCGTTGAACTAAATAGGAATTTCGGCAGACAAGAATGTCATCACACAAATTCCCACTCTTTTCCAGAAATATAAAAAAAAAAAGGACAGAAAAATCCAACCGCTCGCTTTTCATTAAATTTATGGAGTGTTCTCGATTGGTGATTAAACTCGGTGGAGTTGTGCAGTCTTGTTCCTGCTGCCGTCTATCTCACCAGGGAATTCCAGGGCTTACCCTATTACTCTCCTGGAAATAAAAGCCAGAATAAAAAAAAAAAAAAGTACCGTTCTTCGAAATTATTTTTACCAGCCTTCTCTCCATGTATGTAGGTATTGAAAATAACGAGTTAGATCATTTACTTTTTTCAAGTTTTTGAAAGAATGGAAGGGCAAAAAAAAAAAAAAAAAAAATGGCTGCAATGAGTGTAAATTACAACCGTTGGATATTCGGAAGAATTTTATTAAAACGCCCCGGAGGAGTTGTGAAAGATTCAGAAATATATCTTCGCCCCCTTTCCTTTTTAATGTGTGCTTAAGACATCGATTTTGTTGGACTTTTCCCTTTGCTGAACGAGAAATTCAAATACACTGGAGGGCATCTGAAAAATATTCGGTATCTATTTCGAACGTTTTGCAGTGACAGAATTGAGGAAAATGAGGTCGTAATAAAATTGAACTTAGTTTTCGATAAACTTTATAAACCTTTTCGATACTTTTAATAATGACATGAAACGCTTAATATGTATGTAAAGGGATAAATGTATCGTAAGTCAATTATTCATTTAAGTTTTTTATTTCGTGAAACCTTTCAATTTTTTTTACGATACACCTAATATTAGCGGCATTAAGATAACGTGAATAAAACTATTTAGCGTAATTTAATTTCATCCATTAAATTTCCTTGAGCCATATTTAGTGAATGGTAAGGTATAAATCGTTGTGTAATAAAAATAAATGTATTGCCCAAAGCTTATTTTTAATCTTGTAAAGAATATGAGTGTATTAATCATATATTTAAAATTTAAACGAGCTGAAATTAACTCCACCGATCTATAAGCCATTGTTGCACGTTAATTAATAAAATACACTTTTCAAAATAAAAAATGATTGAAAAATAATTGTAAAATATTACTCAGAAAACTTTTATTTACATCCTAAATGAAAAAAGTCCAGCATCGATTCTATAATCTGACGTACCGAATTCATGGAAATATTCCCTTATAAAAGTTCTGGTATGGACCTTTTACTTGACTTCCCAAGTGACATGTATGTAATGACGACAAAAGAAAATAAAAGATACGAAGTGCCATCAGATTTCGTAGAACTAAATAGGAATTTCGGCAGACAAGAATGTCATCACACAAATTCCCACTCTTTACCAGAAATAATAATAAAAAAAAGGACAGAAAAATCCAACCGATCTCTTTTCATTAAATTTATGGAGTGTTCTCGATTGGTGATTAAACTCGGTGGAGTTGTGCAGTCTTGTTCCTGCTGCCGTCTATCTCACCAGGGAATTCCAGGGCTTACCCTATTACTCTCCTGGAAATAAAATCCAGAATAAAAAAGAAAAAAAAATACCGTTCTTCGAAATTATTTTTACCAGGCCTCTCTTCATGTATGTAGGTATTGAAAATAACGAGTTAGATCATTTACTTTTTTCAAGTTTTTGAGAGAATGGAAGGGCAAAGGAAAAAAAATGGCTGCAATGAGTGTAAATTACAACCGTTGGATATTCCGAAGAATTTTATTAAAACGCCTCGGAGGAATTGTGAAAGATTCAGAAATTTATCTTGGCCCCCTTCCTTTTTAATGTGTGCTTAAGACATCGATTTTGTTGGACTTTTCCCTTTGGTGAACGAGAAATTCAAATACGCTGGAGGGCATCTGAAAAATATTCGGTATCTATTTCGAACGTTTTGCAGTGACAGAATTGATGGAAAATGAGGTCGTAATAAAATTGAACTCGGTTTTCGACAAACGTTATAAACCTTTTCGATGCTTTTAATAACGACATGGGACGCTTAATATGGAAGTAAAGCGATAAACGTATCGTCAGTCGATTATTCATTTAATTTTTTTATTTTATGGAATCTTTCAATTTTTTTACGATGCATCTAATATTATCGACATGAAGATAACGCGAAGAAAACTATTTAGCGTAATTTAATTTCATCCGTTTAATTTCCTTGAGCCATTTGGCATATTTAGTCAATGGTAAGGTATAACTTATTGTGCAATAAAAATAAATGTATTGTCCAAAGCTTATTTTTAATCTTGTAAGCAATATTAGTGTATTAATCATATATTTTAAGAATTAAACAAGCTGAAATTCATTGCGCCGAACACTAAGCTTTTGATGCATGTGAATTAAAAAAATACACTTTTCAAAATTCAAAATGATCGAAAAATAATGGTACAATATTGCTTAGTAAACTTCTATTTACATCTTACACGAAAAAAATCCTGCATCGGAGATATAATCTGGCGTACTAAATTGATGGAAATGTTCCCTCAGAAAAGTTCTGGTATGGACCTTTACTTGACTTCCAAGGTGACATGTATGTTATAACGACAAAAGAAAATAAAAAATACGAAGTGCCTTCAGATTTCGTTGAACTAAATAGGAATTTCGGCAGACAAGAATGTCATCACACAAATTCCCACTCTTTTCCAGAAATAAAAAAAAAAAGGACAGAAAAATCCAACCGATCTCTTTTCATTAAATTTATGGAGTGTTCTCGATTGGTGATTAAACTCGGTGGAGTTGTGCAGTCTTGTTCCTGCTGCCGTCTATCTCACCAGGGAATTCCAGGACTTACCCTATTACTCCCCTGGAAATAAAAGCCTGAATAAAAAAAGTACCGCACTTCGAAATTATTTTTACCAGGCCTCTCTCCATATATGTAGGTATTGAAAATAACGAGTTAGATCATTTACTTTTTTCAAGTTTTTGAAAGAATGGAAGGACAAAAAAAAATGGCTGCAATGAGTGTAAATTACAACCGTTGGATATTCCGAAGAATTTTATTAAAACGCCCCGGAGGAGTTGTGAAAGATTCAGAAATTTATCTTCGCCCCCTTTCCTTTTTAATGTGTGCTTAAGACATCGATTTTGTTGGACTTTTCCCTTTGCTGAACGAGAAATTTAAATACGCTGGAGGGCATCTGAAAAATATTCGGTATCTATTTCGAACGTTTTGCAGTGACAGAATTGATGGAAAATGAGGTCGTAATAAAATTGAACTTGGTTTTCGAGAAACTTTATAAACCTTTTCGGTGCCTTTAATAACGACATGAAAAGCTTAATATGGAAATAAAGGGATAAATGTATCGTAAGTAGATTATTCATTTAATTTTTTTTTTTTTTTACTTTGTGAAATCATTTCCTTTTTTTTACGATGCACCTAATATTAGCGGCATTAAGATTTAAGCGGCATTAAAACCATTTAGCGTAATTTAATTCACTCCATTAAATTTCCTTGAGCCATTTGGCATATTTAGTGAATGGTAAGGTATAAATCGTTGTATAATAAAAATGAATATATTGTCCAGTGCTGCTTTTTAAAATATTGTAAACAATACTAGTGTCATCAATTTAATCTTATATTAATCGTCATATATATCAATCATAATCAATTTAATCATATATTTTTAGTAGAAATGTATTCGAAAATGAATTGGTATCTATTAATTAAATTATTAAAAATAATTAAGGAGATCTTATTCGAGTTTTTGAAAGAATTTAATATTTTTATTTCACTTATAATTGTAGAAATCCGATAAGATTTATTTTTTATTTATTTATTTATTCTATAATATATTATTATTTAGTGCAATTTAATTTCAGCCATTAAATTTCATTGAGACATTTAGACATTTAGTGAATTGTCACGTAATAGGAATGGTAAGTAATAAATCATTGTGTAATAAAAAAAATGCATTGTACAAATCTTATTTTTAATCTTGTATACAACATTATCTTACAAACAATACATCATATATTTCAAGAAACAAACAAACAATGTTTTTTAAAAATGTATCGGTAATTAGTTAATTAAATTTTTGAAAATAATTAGCTAGATCGTGTTTCAGTTTTTGAAAGAATTTAATTAAACAATTTTGTTATTCACATTAAATATTAAATAAATAACCATATAAATACTTTTGAATGTTTAAACATTTTATTTCAGTTATAATTGTAGAATTACAATAAGTTTTATTTTTTATTTCTTTATTTTCAAATAAAATTTAATTTACTTACAAGAAATTTCTTTTTTATTTCAAATGAAATTTTTTATTTAATTACATTTTTATTTATTTTCAAATAAATTTGCTTTACTTTTTATAATTAATAAAATTTTCAAACTAAATTTAATAAAATTAAAAATTTATAAAATAAAATTTACTGTAGATTTTTTTTGGCATATGTTAATTAAATATTTGAATTCGAAATCTTTCAATTAATAATTGAAGTTATTTTATAAATATTTCTTTGCAACTAAAATTAAAGATTTTAATACATTATCTGTTTTTGTTTAATTCTAGCTGTGGTACTTTTATAGGTTTAGAAAATCACCCTTATTTTATTAAGTACTTAATAATAAAAATAAAATGACACTTAATTTAGATATTTTTTAATATTTTATACATGATGTTTTTCAATTAATTTGTACACTAAAAAAGAAATGTTAACTGGAAAATTTTTGTAATTTCACTCATAAAAGATAATTAAAAAAAAAAAAATTTCTGAAGCAACAAAATCGCAAAGTTCTTTTCCTTTAAAAAATTTTAATTATTTTATAAGTTACATAGAATTAAATTTGTATAAAATATATAAAGGAGTTTTTTATTGTACTTAAGCAATCAGAAAAATTAATGAATAGTTTATTTTAAGAATCATAACTATAACTTTTTTAATGATAGATCTTAAGAATATATTTGTTTAAATTTATATCACCTGGAAAAAAAATCTATTTGATTTTTTGAAAATAAAATTTAATCTAAGAAATTAATTTCCTTTTCTATATTTAATGAAAAATTTTAATGCTTTAATAATTTCGACTACAACTAAAATAAAAAAGTAAATTGAAAATCATTAATTAATCTTTTTTAATAAAACTAGTTTTCGTGAAAGAAAAATTAAAATTACTTTTATTTTATTTTAATGTCTGTACGAACAAAAGACTAAATTTTATTAGCTTTTTCTTTCTTTAAAATATATAAAATATTACTTTCAAGTTCAGGATATTTTTAGAATAACAGGGTTTTTAATATGCTAAATTTCAAAGTATGTGCAACAAAAATTTTATCAATAAAGTGCATAAAAAATAAATAAATTTTGTATTCAGGTATAAACTATGTATAATCAAATTATGTATATTCAAAGCTACAAGATATTTCTGTCTTTTGGAATTAATTTCAAAAGCCACTCATGCCAGAGATTTAATTCATTTGATTATTATTATTATTATTATGCTGATTTTAGGACTCTCGGACAAAAAAAGTCAATTGCAAATATCATTAAAAAATTGCGTTTCCGAATCTTAAAATATTTATATGTTGTAAATCAAAAACTACAGTATTCCAAAATCCAGTATTCCAGTACAGTATTCCAAATATCCAGTACGGTACAAAACTAAATCCGGTATAGTACAAAACTACAGTATTCCAAAAATCCAGCTCAATACAAAACTAAATCCAGTACAGTACAAAACTTCAATATTCCAAAAATTCAGTACAGTACAAAACTACAGTATTCCAAAAATTCAGTATAATACAAAACTACAGTATTCCAAAATCCAAATCCAAAAACTACGGTAAAATAATTTAACTATGTATATTCAAAGCAAGATATTTCTCTCTTTTGGAATTAATTTCAAAAGCCACTCATGCCAAAGTTTTAATTCATTCGATTATTATTATTGTTTTGCTGATTTTGGGACTTTTCGCAAAAAAAATCCATGACAAACTTCATTTTAAAAATTGTGTTTCTGAAAACATTAAATGTTTGTATGTTGCAAATCAAAAACTATAGTATTCCAAAACCAAAAAGCCACAATAAAATAATTAAACTATATAATCCATGGATGTTTCCATCTTTTAGAATTATTTTCAAAAGCCACTCATGGCAAATTTTTTATTCATCCAATTATCATTATTATTATTATTATTTTGCTGATTTTGGGACTTTTCACCGAAAAATACTCAAATACAAATTTCAGTTCAAAAATTGTGTTTTTGAAAACATTAAATGTTTGCATGTCGTACACTCAAAACCTACAATATTTCTACCTTAATTGCTATAGAATTAAGAGTTTAAAAAAAACATCGAAACCGTTGTTAAAAATACATTGTATGTTATTTAAATAAAGGGATACTAAAGTAAAATTCGTCTTACCTGGACCAGAAACCATCCTCTCACAAGGCTTTGATACCCCAACATCATTGATAGCGATGCACACGTATAGTCCGTACCTCTCTGTGGCCGCTGCAGGTAATATGTACACGCTGTAGTCATCATTCTCACTATCCATATCAAACTCGTCGTCCAGAGTTTCATTATCTTTGCTCCACGTGAAATTTATCTTAGTGGGAAATCCGTCAGCTTTGCACATCAGCACAGAAGCCCCCGCCTCATTGTTGGTTTCGCTTATGGTGCACTCTGGTTTGTCTGCAAGAAAAAGAAAAATGGTTGTCACATTTTCTGGCACCAACCATACATATGAATAAATTTTAGTTTGGAAAATTTATTCATGGAAAGTTTTGGAAACAACCAAAGTGTTTATGTTTATCTAAGAAAAGTTCTATGGTATATTTTCCCAGATAATTCTCATGCTTATTTGAATAAGTATTGTATAAGGTGATTCAAAGACTATTAAGAAACAATTTTGGAGAATATTTGGAGGGAGAAGTGCGTGATTATCTTAGAAAGCTGTCAGATTTAATATTCGTATAATTGAAATTTGTCCAAAATTGCAATTAAGTTTTAAATCAAACTTATCCTTCTCGTGGCTCAGAGAGCTCTAGTTGGATTACAAAATTATGATTTTTCTATTCCCACTGGCCTTATTGATTATAATTTGAAAAATAACAAGAATAGGATAAAGATTGTGAGGTAATCTTTTTCATCGACAACTCGAATGTTTGAATGGACTTTGTCAATATTTCCAAATACGATTTGCAAATGTAAAGCAGTTGCTGCTGAAGGTCCTTTGAGAAGGAATTACATATTCTTTTTTTCCGTCTTCCTTTGGCAACATCATTCTAGAATTTACAGCATATTTCTTAAAGATACAATCTTTTCTTTCTTTTGAACCATGCACTTTCGAGTTTATGGTCGTGATCTGACGTTCTTGTGCAATAGTTAATGCATCTAAATTGCTCAATTTATACTTAAAATATCAGTTTAAAGACACTCATTGCTTCTATATAATGCTAACTGAAAGCGCTGTTATCAAACATTCAATATTAAATGTTTGATAACAGTACTCTCAGTTAGCATTAATATGACGTTTATAGCCCTTGAAAGTGGAAACTACGTGCATTTTGATACACATCATAATTAAAACATAATTGAATAGAATTAAATAAATACAATATCAATTCATTTGATCAATTAAAATAAGGTTAATTAAATTGTGTGTGATAATTGTTTTTTTCCTTTCAGGTTGCTAAATTATTTATTTGCACATAGATATCCAATTTTGTTGTATTTTGTTCATAATTTTTTTTTTTTTATATATATTCAATGTCTCGATACAAAATGCTTTTTTATCTTAACGAAAATAAATACTATTAAAATACTGAGATGCAAAACTAATATTTATCATTATTTGGGTTTTTTTTTTCATTGTTTGTATCATGCTTAAAATGTTGAAATTAAATTAATAAATAATGTGTGAATAGTGAATAATTGTATGAATAGTTTGCAATCAAAATTAATATTGTATTAGTCATTATATTTGATTAATTATTTGTCACATGTTCAATATTAAAAAAAACTAAATGATTCCATGAATTTAACATAATCTGAATATATTATGAAAACAATAAACAACAATCAACACTGCAGAAAACAACAGCGCTACATATCGGATTTCTTTCAAATCGCTCTCTAATATTCCCGTCACAAATAAAAACACACTGTAAAATTTTCGGCGAAAACAGTCGAGTACTTTTTATAATCTATAGGGCACATATTTGCCTTTTATTTTTATGGATTTTAAAATTGATTTATGGCAATTTCAAATATTTTTTAATAAAAATTCTGTGCGCCTTTCTACATCATACTTTACAATTTAAGGCTTTTTATAATAAGTATTCCATCATAACTTACAATTTTATTTTAAACATATAACGAATTATTATTACATTGATTATTAATTTAAAGTCTTGTATGGTCATCATCAATAAAAAGCTGAAAGCAAAATGCATCATAAATCAAAAACGCAAAGAAAACGTCAAAACATTATGAATAAACGGTTTTTAATGCCATACGTACTTTATATGTTAATTCTTTATTCAAAATCGAATTGGTGTCAATCCACAGTTGAGATATTTATGGCATTGTATATAACCCCTTGAGATATTCGTTCTAAATTATAAAGACTCAGTGTGGGTGTAGAGTGACAGAATTTGTTGGTGCCCCTGGACAACGGTTAAATTAGTGCATTTGCCGTTCTAGAGGCGAATGACTTTAAGATCAAAGTGCCAAGTGTTTGAAAAATAAATAACAGTTAAATCATCAAATGCATTCTTTTATATTGATGTACACTTATGTACCTTGTGATCACCCTTCTGTATGCCATGAATAAACCACCTAATTGTAAAGAAGATATGAATTTTAGAGATAACTGCGACATTTTCATGTCATATAAGAGAAAAACTACAACTAGGCAGTCTATCAATGCGAGACTGATAAACATTGCCATAATCCACATCGTGTGTTCTCATTTCTGAAAGCAGTAATTGCATAGTACTACGCCAGAAGATTCCAACCTTAGAGCTTGCTAGTTGTGAACGTTATCGCTAATCAAGCTGATCATCATTTTATTTTATCAATGATTATAGATGTTGCTTCATGATGAAATTTCCAATTTTGAATTATTTCTTAATATAAAAAATTACAAAATTCAACAAACCAAGCTATTTCTTAAAAAAAAAAAAAATTCTTTCTAATAAAATTAAAAAATCCAACAAAGCAGTAATTACAAAGGACCGGATTTCAACCATAAAGCTCGCTAGTTGTGAACATTACCGCTTTCCCACTAATCGAGCTGATCACATTCTATGTTCAGTTTCTTGATAGAATTTCCAATTAAAATTATTTTTCTATACAAAAAATTACAAAATTCAACAAACCAAGCTATTTCATTAAAAAAAGATTATTTTCCAACAAAATAAAAAAAATCCAACAATTATTTTATGAATAATTTTATCCAAATCCAACATTTTATTTTATTAATGATTATGTATGTTCATTTCCATGATAAATGTCCAAATTTAAATTATTTTTTTCATACAAAAAATTCCAAAATTCAACAAACCAAGGTATTTCTTAAAAAAAGAATATTTTGTAACAAAATAAAAAAAATTCCAACAAAGAGTTCAAAAACGAAAAAAAAAAAGTATCTAAAAAGATTCTAGTATGAGAAGAAGCCCACCCTCCTTCGAACCTCGCAATAAAACGAACTCCTAAAAGATTTGGAATGTAAAAATAGCGCCAAGCGAGTTGGAAAACGCCGGCGGGGATCCGAAGATTCCGACAATTTACTTTGTCACTTCTGCACTGGGGAAAGAGAAATGAAATAACACATTTCGGGGGCTGGAAGTGTTGTGACAGTTTTTTGCCGCGGGGCTGGTCAATTCCTGTGTTTGTTGAGCAAAACGAAAAATCGGTTTAGCTGCAGTGTTAACTTGTCAGCCATCCATTCACTGAGTGTCTCTCTCAACTTCGATGTTTTGTGTATACAAAGCAGACAGACCACTGCAAAATAGTATCGAACTGATTTTTTGTGAACCACATAAAAATAGCACTGAGTTATTTAAGGCAGAATTAAATATTTTTACTGTAATCATTAATATTTATAATCATATATTTATTTTCGCCTGTGCTGGGTCTATAACGGTTTCGATGTTTTTGTATATAAAGCAGTCAGACCACTGCAAAATATTTTAGAACTGATTTTTCGTGAACCACGTAAAAATAGCATTAAGTTATTTAAGGCAGAATTAAATATTTTTACAGTAATCATCAATATTTATAATCATATATTTATTTTCGCCTGTGCTGGGTCTATAACGGTTTCGATGTTTTTGTATATAAAGCAGTCAGACCATTGCAAAATTAATTTATCATCAAATGTAATTCATACTTTTTTTCAAGGAAACTTAATCGATTTTAAATATTCCACTTCTGTCTAAGAATAAAAACCTTTAGAATAAAAATAATAATTAAAAATTAAAACTTTCTAATTTATGTAGTAGTAGATAGTGTAATAATATTGATTAACAAAGAACATTTCTATTAAAATAATATTATATAATTTTTTAATTACAGTATTATATTAATTTCTACTACAATATTCTTTTTAAGGAAACTCAATCGATTTCAAATATTTCATTTTGGTGCAAGTATAAAACCTTTAGAATTAAAATAATAATTACAAATTAAAACTTTCCAATTTATGTCGTAGCAGATAGTGTAATAATATTGATTAACAAAGAACATTTCTATTGCAATATTATTATATTAATTTCTATTAGAATATTCTTTTTAAGGAAATTCAAACGATTTTAAATATTCCATTTTGGTCTGTGAATAAAATCTTTAAAATAAAAATAATAATTACAATTTAAAACTGTATAGTTTATGTTGTAATAGATAGTGTAATATGATTGATTAACTTCGGTCTAAGAATAAAACTTTTAGAATAAAAATAACAATTACAAATTAAAATGTTCCAATTTATGCAACAGCAGATAGTGTAATAATATTGATTAACGAATAATTTTTCTATTACAATATTATTATTTTTTCTTTCAAATCATTCCCCAAATTTAAGTCCATGTCTGAAGTTTTATCAAAAACTAACAAAATATATGCAGAAGCCTTCAAGCATTATTATCAAAATTCTAATAAATCTCTAGATATCAACCAGAAAAATATTTCAATTCTTTGAAAGAAAATGGATTCTACTTTGTCCCAGTTGCTGCCACAAATGATACGGTCGTCAGAATCCGGGATCCGTTAATGCTGACTCGAGCGAAGTAAGAAACAAAGAAATACCACGTGACCATCGGAAGTAGGCCATCCATTATTTAAAATGTTTGTTGATTGGTGCAAACGATCCTGAACGGAATAAAACGAAAGTTAATTAACAGAGTAGCTCCGGTTGAACTTTAATTGGGTTTTATTCGCTTTTTATTCGCTTCATCCCTTCTGGGAATTTTTGTGAAGCGATTATAGAACTTTCGAACAATGAATTCACGGAATCAGTGAGGGTGAAAAAATTGGAATTTTTTTTTATGGGTGGAAATCGAAACGATGAGGTCGGGGACTCGGAATGACAAAAGATTATCGTTTTTCTATTAGTAACCGTTTCTCGAAGATCAATTTTAATTGTGTTCGCTTCTTCTTTTAATGCTTTTCACATTCTTTTTAGCTTTTCTAACAGATTAGTGGTAGATAAATGAAAATCAGTTTCTTGCTTGAAACAAAATGTTTGAATTGTTTCAAGAAAGCTTGGAAAAAAGTTCTAAGCTTTTGTCTCTTGTGTAAGTGATATTTTCAGAGAAAAGATTTGATGGATTATCGTATATGGCAACATAAAAAACATTTAAAATTTATATTTTAAAATATTTATTGTTTTATATATATGTATTAGCAACATCATTAGTATTAATACTTATAAAATAATTTTTACTTAATGTATTTATCATTTTATGTATAAAAATTTCGGCATGATTGTTTTTCAAAATAGGAAAAAAGAAATTTTAATATATTTTTATAATTATTTAGTATAATTTTTAAAACCAAAAATTGAAGAAATACACATCTAAAGAAATAATCATTGAATGTAAAAATATTTCAGAAACATAATGAAATACTTTGTATAAATTTCTGTATAAAATTTCAAATGTTTTTTTTTCTTTTTAAATTCCTTCTATTAGCTCACACTCTCCCCATATATATCTTGTTCAAATTTTCAATCGTTAATAAAATACATTTTATTCATCCACTCAAGTTAAAATAATTTTTTTTTGCACTTGCAGTGGATGACACTGGATGTTAATGCAGTTTTTTTGAAATATTAATTCATTAATTAAATTTAATTAATTAATTTTAGTTTTATATGGGAGAAATATTCATATATTCACTCTGCTCTTTCTTCTCATTTGCTCATCATTAATTAATTAATAATTAGTTAATAATCTCTTTTTTTCTCATACTAATTATTAATTAATTACTGATTATTAATTATTTTAATCATTCAATTATTAATTATTTTTATTCATTTAATTATAAATTATTATTATTTTATTATCAAATATTTTTATTATTTATTAATTATATATTATTCAATTTTTAAAATAATGCAATACAAATTGGAAATAATATAAAAAATCTTCTGATTTTAATTTATTCATTTAATTATTAATTATTTTTATTTTATTATCAAATATTTTTAATATTCATTTAATATATATTGTTCAATTTTTAAAATAATGTAATTACAAATTGGCAATAATATAAAAAATCGTCTGATTTTAATTTAGTTTATTTTTCTCGATATCATTATTCTTAATTTTTTACGTTTGAAATTTGAAACGATCGTGTTTGAGTATTCTTGTTAATGTATTCTATATTTTTTAATTTTAAATGATCAAAAAGTTTTTAATTAAATTTGAAATATAGCCTAATATATTTGCTTTTATTATTTTGCTGTAATTCGAGATTGCTGTCCTTTTTTATATATATATATTCCTTCTATTAGCTGACACTCTCCCTATATGTATCTTGTTCAAATTTTCAATCTTTGATAAAACACTTTTTGTTCATACACTCAAGTTCAAATACATTTTTTTTAACTTGTAGTGGATGACACTTGATATCAATATAGTTTTTTCAAATATTAATTCATTAATTAAATGTAATTAATTAATTTGAGGTTTTTTTTTTAGATTTAAGTTGCATGCATCTACCAATAATTGGCGCCAGATAAACTTAAAAAAATGAATGAAAATTATTTATAAAGGACTTCCTGCAATATAGTGAGAAAAAAAAGAAGGAATTGATTTTAAAAAAAAATTATATTACTTGTTAATAATAATATTTATTTGTGCTATTTAGTTTAATCAAAATGTTTTAAATTGTATTGAATGTATTTTAACAGATATTTTAAAAAAATTTATGAAATTTAAAGTGTTGAAAAAAGTAAATCAACGAATTTGTTTTAAGTACTTAAAGTAATTTGCTATAAATTACCGTAAAATTTTACTTTAAGTACATTTTCTGTTTACAAGAAATATTTTAAAAACAAATGTTTATAGCATTTATTGTGAAAATTTTTTTATTATTTAGATTCATGTAACAGTTATTAATTTTTCATGAATTCAAGTTGAAAATTAACATATCAATTATATATAATTTTTTTGTAAATATAACAATAAAAACAATTGTTGTTTTCGAATGCTAGGCGACTTCATCTAAAGCCTTTAATACTTTATAGTTATGTATAGTAGATACGAGTGACTTGCTACGCTGCATCAAAATATGTCCTCCACAAGTTTGATGGCACTGAATATCTGATATCTCATTAGTTCATTAGTACAAGTAGTTCTCATTAGTACAAAATACTAATTGCATGTAATATAAATATCCATGACACTGCTTATCTGCTGTCAAATTTGAGTGATAGGTTGTTAGTATGTACTTGTTAAAGGATATACATTCCTTTTCTCTGGGAACAAAATACTACAACTCTTTCCTTGGGAAAAATGCTACATAAGTAATAATATTATATTTATTATTATGATTACTATTATTTCCTTTGATTTCGAAAATATATTAAATAAATTATTTGATTTACGTAGAATGTTCTACATAAGAAAGAAATTTTGATATTAGTAAAAAAAGTAAATGTTAGTTTATTAAAACGCCATGACAGAGCACCTTTTATTGATCCAACATTCACTAAAATTAAAGAAAACATTGAGGTTATTTAATAGGAGCTAATTCTTAGGTAATCTTTTAAAACTTAGTAACTTAACAAGTAGCCACATTTTGATTATGAACCATTAAAAAGTTAAACAGCACCGAAATCCTTAGTTCTTAGGAATTTATCCCCATCCTACGTCATTTTACTACTTAGAAAATCCCTAACGACTTACTAGATGTCACAGTCTGTATTCCTCAGTTCCCCTTTCACAAAGTTTCCAGTCACACATTGTTAAGGATGCCTATTACATGCTTCATCAGATTAACTTTCGAAGGCTATTTCTGTACCGCCACCTCCATTAAAGCTAATCTCATCAAGGCCCAGTTTGTCAATTGAGATCGATAAACGAGTTTTGGTCAGTTAACTGTGCCCATAAACGAAAACACCACTTTTAGATGGTGAAGGCCCTTATCACCATGGAAAATCAGATATTTGAGAACACATGCAACAATTTAATTCTTAATAGAAAAAGGTTCTTTAACATAGTTTTGAGCAAATGTGATTCGATCTCTCTGACATTTTCTGTAATGTGATTTTATATCGCAACGCAGTTGCCTCAAAGGATCACTAAAAGACGCTAACTAAGTTCCTTTTGCCGATATTAATTAAATTACAAATATGGCTTTTGTTGGATGAAAGGCTTTTAAGTATGAAGTCAGAAGGCCTTATTTTGGCCGTACATTTTACCAGTTTTTATGCAATATTGTTGATTCTGTACTAATTCGTTGCTAATTATTTTTTGAGACCAAAAGTGTTACTGGAGCAATTTAACTCCGCAGAAAGTTTGTTATCATATTATGCATAATTCTTTATTTCATAGATTTATAAAAACCTTAATTCATAAAAATTTTATTTCTGCATGGAATTACATTAATTAATTAATAAATTATTCGAACAAATGAAACATAAAATGTCTTGCATGCGAGTTTGATTAAATTCCAATCCTGGTAAAGAATAGTTTTCATATATTAAGCATTAATTTATTATTGTCTTTTCGAAATAGAAGTTTACTGAGCACAGATAGCATCAGCTTTATTTTTTTAAAACGTTAAGAGGAAAATAAAGCTTCTAATAAATGAATAAATTAATTATACATTTGATGAATGCGTTACAATGCTTCACAAATGATTAAAAAAAAATTCTATACGCTGCAAGCAATTATTTATTACAATATGCTTACTTAATGCTGCAAGCAATTATTTTATTACTTTATATTCCTAAAGTAGAAAAATATAAAGTGACAAATATGCCTAAAATAATTATAATAAGTAAAAACAAAAAATATTTCTATTAATTTATACTTTAAAAATTGCTTAAGCAATATGTTTCAATTAGTGTTATCTATAAAAAAAAGCTGCGTTAATAGAAATATACTATTACTATGTTGAAATTACTGCGTTAATTAAAAAACTATTATTTTTTAGTTAATTTAAATTTACTATTATGTCGGATTTCCAATAGAAAATAAATAAAACATATGAAAATATATTAAATCTTTTCAAAGTTGATATTAACATATAAACGTCTGTAATAGTTAGAAATAATAACGCACATAAATTAAATTTTATATTTCGAAATTGAAAAAGAAAATAATAATTTTCTGTTTTCAATTATACACTCAAGAGCCAAAATATTATGACCACCTGCCAATAACGAGTTGGCCATATATATATATATATATATTTGCTATATATATATATATATATATATATCAGCAGTTAAATACCACTTCCACCTGATCGCATGCCTTCCACGTCATCCAGGCGAGTTCATTGCAAAATGTAGGGGTGGTTATAATGTTTTGGCTCTTGAGTGTATATCTTTCAATATACACTGAAGTGACAAAAGTCATGGGATACCTCTTAATATCCTGTCGGCCCTCCTATCGCCCGGCGAAGTGCAGCAACTCGACGTGGCATGGACTCAACAAGTCGTTGGAAGTCTTCTGCAGGAATATTGAGCCATGCTGTCTCGATAGACGTCCATAATTGAGAAAGCGTTGATGGTGCAGGATTTTGGGCACGAACAGACCTCTCGATGATGTCCCATAAATGCTCGATGGGATTCATGTCGGGCGATCTAGGTGGCCAGATCATTCGTTGAATTGTCCAGAATGTTCTTCAAACCAATCGCGAACAGTTGTGGCCCGGTGACATGGCGCATTGTCATCCATAAAAATCCCATCGTTGTTTGGGTACATGAATGGCTGCAGTGATCTCCAATTAGCTGAACATAAGCATTTCCAGTCAATGTTCGGTCCAGTCGCACCAGATGACCAAGTCCATGCCAAAAAAAACAGCCCACACCATTTTTAGTTGAACAGTGCCTTGCTGATAGTTTGGGTCCAATAACGTGGGGTCTGGCCACACTCGAACTCTACCATCAGCTCTTACCAAAAATCGTGACTTATCGGACCAGGCCATAGTTTCCATTCATCAGGGAAAACGATATGCTCACGTGCCCACAAACCAGTCGCTGCAAGCGATGTCGTTCTGTCAGTAAAGGCACTCGAGTCGGTCTTCTGCTGGAATAGCCCGGAAAGCCAAATTTCAAGAACACAGTTCTAACAGACAAGTCCCTTGTACGTCCCCCATTGATTTCTGCGGTTATTTGACGCAGTGTTGCATTGTCTGTTAGAATTTACGAAACAGTACGTCGCCGGTCTCGGTCGTTAAGTGCAGGCGGTCGACCACTGCGCTGTCCGTAATGGGAGTTATGCCTGAAATTTCATACTCTCGGCACACTCTTGACACAGTGGATCTGGGAATGTTGAATTCCTAACGATTTCGAAATGGCATGACCATGCGTCTATCCAACTAACATTCCGCGTTCAAATCTGTTAATTCCAGTCGTGCGGTCATCATCACGTCAAAACCTCTTCATATGAATAACTTGAAAGAAATAAAGCTCTGCGAAAGCACTGCGCATTTATACCTGTTCTACGCGATGCTACTGCCATCTGAAAATTTGCATATTGCTATCCCATGACTTTTGTCACTTCAGTGTATATATATATATATATTGCTGTACTCTTTGTCAAGTAAAATGATGCATGTAGGAGGGCTGTGGTTCAAGTAAATTACCGTTGAAGACATTGCTTTCAAAAAATAAGGATACACAAAAATACAATAATGATTTAGACAACTGTTGTAAAAGCCAAATATCAACATTCGGGTTGACTACTGAAGTTTTTCTGAGGATTCTTCTATGCAACACACATAGAAGAATCCTCAGTAAAAGATAAGTAAAAAAAATCCTCAGTAAAAACTACTAAAAGACTTTCCGGAAGGCAATGTCTGTCCATTATCACATATCAGTGAGCATTTTATTGTATAAATAAGCGGCATACGAGACCCACAAGAAAAAAAAACCTTTTTAGTTGTAATTAGACAGTGAAATTAAAATAACAAGACCTGGTTAAAATTTAAAAAATAAAAAAATATATATGTACTCACAACTCATAGTTTTATTTACATTTAAAACTATATTGCTAACAAACCATTTATATTTTAATTAGACTACTTTGTTCCAAGAAATACAGTAGTTGCATTTCACTGGTAACACAATTACAAGAACATGAAGTTTAATTACATGACATTTGTGCCATATACTGTTCCCCATGTCATTAAATTTACTCGAAACAGTAGTTTCGTTTAGTATTTATAAGGCTAACCAACTCCACAACAAAACGTCTACGTAATAACAGTTATGGCTAAAGAGTCCACCACCCCCTTCATTCTCAGTTTTACGGATATTTGAGCAATATCTTTCAATTACTGCTGTCTATAAAATCTGAATAATCTGCATTAATTAGAAATTTACTATTATGCAGTATTTTATATAGAAAGGAAATAAAACCCAGGAAAATACACTAAACCTTTTCAAAGATGGTATTTATATGTGAAAACCTGTAATTGTTAGATAGAGTAATAGACATAAATTAAATTTTATATTTCGAAAACTGCAAATGAAAATAATATATATTATTATTATTATTGTACTCGTTGCCAAGTAAAATGTATGTATGTAGAAAGGCTGAGGTTTAAATAAATTATTGTATCCGTTAAAAGCACTGTTTTAAAAAGATGAGGACATCTACTAATGATGTAGACAATTATTGTAAGCGTCAAATATCGACATTCAAGATGCCTACTGAAACTTTTCTGGGTATTTTTCTATACAATACTCATTTATCACTAAAGGTCTTCCCAGGAGACAATGCCGTCCCAATATCACACGTCAATGAGCCTTTTATGATATAAAAATAAATGGTACACGAGGCCTACTACCAAACAACAAGAAAAAGAATCTTTATAATTGTATTCGAACAGTGAAACTAAAATAACAATTCTGTTATATAAGATTTAAAAAAATCTTACTCAAAACTCCACATTTTATTTTGAATTTAAATTATATTACTAACAAACCATATATATATTCTAATTAGGCTACTTTGGTCCAAGAAATACAGTCGTTGTATTTTACTGGTAACACAATTACAAGAACATGAACTTTAACTGCATGACCTTTGTGCCTTATACTGTTCCCCATGTCATTAAATTTACTCGAAACAGTAGTTTCGTTTAGTATTTATAAGGCTAACCAACTCCACAACAAAACGTCTACGTAATAACAGTTATGGGTAAAGAGTCCACCGCCACCTTTATTCTGAGTTTTACGGACGTTTGCCTCCATTAAGGAACATCATCAGATAAAGTTTAGTGCCTTTGGGGCATCGATTATCTTTAAACTGCACCCCATTAAAGACAATATTATTTACGAATACTATTTTTACTCTAACTCCTTTGCTCTTAATTTTATAGATTGCTCTCACATTATTTGGGGATAATCTAGCAGTGTTATCTGATAATCTATTCAGGCATTGATTTTCAATTCGACGTGTTTGTCCTTGTCGAGTAAAAGACAATTTCTTCTTTTTTCTTTTTTGGCGACGAACTTTTCAAATGGAAAAGATAAATCCATTGTGTAAAATCCACACTATCTTCAGTCCTCATTACAGTACGGATATAAGATTAGGTTCTTCTTTTTTTTTTAACAAGAAAATCCACCTAATTATGAAAATAGAATCAAGATGAAGACGCATAAAAAAGCGCCTTATAGATGCCGTTAGAATTTAAATGCTTTCGTATGACTTTAACAACCATCATTCTTGTGGTTTTACTTCTTTACGTGAGGCTATAAAAGCCCACCATAACATTAATAACTACTGTGCTATACCTCGGCGAATAGATTAAGTATTTAACAAAATGGTTCTCATTGTGTAGCAGCACGGCTGCAGCAAACTTTAACAGCGGTCTTTGTTAGCGCTGCCATTTAGGAATCACACGTTCAAGATACAAATTCCCAGTAGCGTTATTAACCATATTTTATACATTTGCAGAAGGGAGTTTTACTCCCCTTTTTCGCTAAATAATGAAATTAGCGGCCATAATTGCACTTTTACGCTTGTTAGCATTTCGGCAAAGAATTGTCTGCACATAAAAGTGTTTGATTAGGGTGTTGAGAATGCAAGAGGAAGAAGTTAGTTAAATGATTAAAAAAGTAGCACTGTGTTTGAGTTGGGAATTAATTCGTGATTAGATTGCAAATATGTAACTGAATTTTGCACCCGAAAAACCTTGTTATTCACCATTTTTATTGAAATGTTAATTTTTAATTATATTGGTAGTTAAAAGATAGTTTTGTGTACATAAAATATATTTCTTTTGCACGAGACTATAAACGTGTCTTATTAATTATGGAAAATTAATACATAAAATTACAGTGAACTAAAACAAATATTTGGTAAGAATAATGTATGATTAGATTGTAAGTACGTAATGAAATTTAGTGTCAAAAACCTATTCATTCAGCATTTTTATTAAAACGTTAATTTTTAACTAAAAATTTATTTTATATGCCCAAAATGCATTTCTTTTTTTACAAATTTATCAACGTGTTTTTAATATTATACTTATGGCATTTATTTTATTAATTGGTGATAATTCAGATGCAAATATTATTATTTACTAAAATGACGCTTAAAAAGACAGTAAAGTGAGTTTTGAAACAGAAAGAAATATGATTGCAAATATGTAACAGAATTTTGCACCGAAAACCTTTGTATTCGCCATTTTTATTGAAATGTTAATTTTTAATTATATTGGTAGTTAAAAGATAGTTTTATGTACATAGAATATATTTCATTTGTACGAGACTATAAACGTGTTTTTTACATTGCTCTGTCAAAAATTTCTTTGTCTTATTAATTATGAAAAATTAATACATAAAATTACTGTACACTAAACTAATATTTGGTAAGAATAAATTATGATTAGTACGTTACCAAATTTAGCGCTAAAAATCTTTTCATTCAGCATTTTTATTAAAACGTTAATTTTTAACTAAAAATTTATTTTATATACCCAAAATGCATTTCTTTTTTTACAAATTTATCAACGTGTTTTTAATATTATACTTATGGCATTTATTTTATTAATTGGTGATAATTCAGATGCAAATATTATTATTTACTAAAATGACGCTTAAAAAGACAGTAAAGTGAGTTTTGAAACAGAAAGAAATATGATTGCAAATATGTAACAGAATTTTGCACCGAAAACCTTTGTATTTGCCATTTTTATTGAAATGTTAATTTTTAATTATATTGGTAGTTAAAAGATAGTTTTATGTACATAGAATATATTTCATTTGTACGAGACTATAAACGTGTTTTTAACATTGCTCTGTCTAAAATTTCTTTGTCTTATTAATTATGAAAAATTAATACATAAAATTACTGTACACTAAACTAATATTTGGTAAGAAAAAATTATGATTAGTACGTTACCAAATTTAGCGCTAAAAATCTTTTCAGTTAAAGTTTTTATTAAAATGTTCATTTTTGATTGAAAATTGATTTTATATACCCAAAATATATTTCTTTTTTACAAAGTTATCAACATATTTTTAATATTATACTTATGGCATTTATTTTATTAATTGGTGATAATTCAGATGCAAATATTATTATTTACTAAAATGACGCTTAAAAAGATAGTATATTGAGTTTTGAAACAGAAAGAAATATGATTGCAAATATGTAACAGAATTTTGCTCCGAAAACCTTTTTATTCGCCATTTTTATTAAAATGTTAATTTTTAATTATATGAGTAGTTGAAAGATAGCTTTATGTGCATAGAATATATTTCTTTTGTACGACGTTTTTGTGCAAAGTTAAAAACACGTTTATAGTCATAAACGTGTTTTTAACGTTGCGCTGCCTGCAGATTTTTTGTCTTATTAATTATGAAAAATTAATACATAACATTACTGTACACTTAACTAATATTTGGTAAGAATAAATTATGATTAGTACGTAACCAAATTTAGCGCTAAAAGCTTTTTCATTTAACATTTTTATCAAAATGTTAATATTTAATTTTAAAAAAAAATTTGTATACACAAAATACATTTATTTTTTACAAAGTTATCAACACGTTTTTAATATTATACTTATGGCATTTATTTTATTAATTAGTGATAATTACGATGTAAATATTAATATTTACTAAAATGACGCTTGATAATACAGTATGTTGTGTTTTGTATTAGAAAAAATGTGATGGAAAATGTAAACAAATTGTTTAATCAAAAACATTTTATTCATCGTTTTTTATTAAAATATTAATTTTCAGTTATAAGAGTAGTTAAAAATTAATTGTATGTACCTAATATGCATTTATTTTACATAAGACTATAAAATCATTTTTATATTATATTGCCTGTAATTTTTTTGTCTCGTTAATTAGCAGTAAATAAAATATAAAAATTATTGCACTCTAAAATAATGTGTGGTAAGATAGTGTATTAAACATATTGTTAAAAAGAATTAATGATCAGAAAATTATTAAATTTTTCTGATCATTTGTATTTTAACTGGTTAGAATAAAATACTAAAAACTTTTTTTTATATTATTTAATTGCAGGCATTTTAATTTTCAATTTTCTCACAGCATAAAGTTTTCATTAAAAATCTTTTCATAATTCATGTTTTTAATAATGATAATTTACTTAAATTACTGAAAAATTGTTAATGAACATATTGTGTGAAATCCAAATAAATTGAAGCTTTATAAATTGTGAACCTTTTTTTTAATAAAGGAAATTAACTTAAAAAAATTAATGAATATTATCATAAACAAATAAAGCAGTATCAAGGAAGTTTAGTTTTTATAGATGTAATTAATAATGTTAACACTTAAAATATTTAAGTCTAAATTATAAAATCTAATAAATCTTTTAATAATTTAATTTTGTAAAAACTTAACTAAATCACAACATTTTAAGTGATGAAAATTTATTCTTCAATGTCATGTATTATTTATTCTTCAATGTATTATTTTTTCTTCAATTTCATGATACAATCTAAAAATTTATTTTTTATTTAAGAAAACATAAGAATGCAGAATAATATATTATTAAAATATTTTAAATTCTTATTTTTTATGGGGTGACGCTCTATATTGTTAAAGAAATAAATGCTAGTTGAAATATTTATAAACGTGTAAACATTTCACATTCTGATATATTAAACTTCAAATAAATAAATAGACCAAAATATTTATCATGCAGCACCATAAATATAAAATGAGAAAATTCATTATTTTATAAATAAACACTTAATTTAAAGTTTATTCATCTATCTGTTACGATTTTCGAATTAAATTAAGTTACTCTAAAACCTATTCAAATTTTATTTGGAATTTATGAACTTCTTTTACAAATTTTTAGTAGAATCGTCAAGAAAATTTTTTTTTCCATAGACACGTTTAGTTTATTATTATTTTTTAATTATTGCATTTACAATACGTATTGCATTCACTATAAATTGCATCATTGAAATTACATTTTACTGAGATTTATACACTTTTGTCAAATATTAAAATCAAAATTTTTTAACATTAGAAATTGAGTCAAAATTAAATATTTTCAAATGAAAAATTTAAATCAAAATTTTTTAATAGAAATTGGAATATAATTAAATATATTTAAATTAAACATTTATAAACGAAAATTTTAGTTTAAATATAAAAGCTTTTATATACTATATTTGCTTATATTTGATAGAAATACAACGTATTGCAATCTATAAAAACATTAATAATCTTTCAAGGTAACATGTATAAAAAATGTCTTTTTATCATTAAAAAATATCAATAAGTAAAAAATGTGTTCCTTTTTTTCGTCATATATCCCCTTAGGTAACCATTAAGTATAACAAATAAAAATATTAAATTATACACTGGAATATATGCTTAATTCTTTTTCTTGCGAGACACGAATGTTATAGGGCCATGGTTTTTTTAAGGTAAAAAATTAATTAATTAGAGAGATTAAAAGCTCTGAACTACTTAAAAGATTTGATTTTTTTTTATTTGTTTTCGTGATATGAACTTTTTTATTTTGTAACTTGACATCTTAGTTATTTTTTTTTTCAAGTTATCTACCTTTAGTTTCAATTAAGTTGAATAATCTATGAATTTTTATCAAAATGAAGTATTGAAGTAAATCAGGTTTTATAATTTAACAGCTTCTAGTTTTTCTTATTAACAAATTATTAAAAAAAAAATCATTTAATGTAGTGCTTTTGGGCATAACACGTGCACTTGTAAAGTAAGATTAATTTGGAAAACAAAAAAATCTTAGAAAAACCATTAACTATTATTAAATGTACTTCAATTCATTGATTTGGGAATTTTTTTTAACTATCCTTAACATTTTTTTATATTTTATTTTGTATTTCTTGTATTTTTTTTAATATCATTTTTTAAGTACCATCTTTTACTAACATTGATAACATCTACGGTTATAAATTAGAATACAAAAAAAAAAAGTTATGGATAATGTTATAATTCAAATTGAAATATACTTAATTTCTAACTATTATTAAATGTACTTCAATTCATTTATTTGGGAGGTTTTTTTTAACTATCTTCAACGTTTTTTCATTTTATTTTGTATTTCTTGTATTTTTTTAGTGTTATTTCTTAAGTACATTCTTTTACTCATTGATACCAACCGCGATTTTAAATTAGAATTCAAACAAAAAAAAATTTTGTGGATAATGTTAAAATTCAAACTCAAAAATGCTTAATTTCTAAACCATCAAGATATATCAAAACGATCAACACCTTAATTATTAGTAAACCCTGTAGTTCAAATATGTTAATAATTGTTTCGCTAAATTCATTTGCATCTTTCATGAATATTCATAAAAATTGAACAGTTTTTTTAGTTTTTTTTAATGCATCTAGTTTGTTATTAAAAATCACTTTATATAAAGTAATATTGTAGTTAATTAATATGTCGATACAATATCATCAATTGGCGAAGCCTGAGAGCAAATTTAACATTGTTTACAGATATTGGAAAAAAATTCGTGTACATCTTAAAATTCATAAATATTTTTATTTATTTGACTCATAAAACATTATTTTGTGAAATAGTCTTGATATATTTAAAGTATATAATATTAAGATTAAACATTATTATCATTTTCTTTCGCTATTTTTTGTCAATTATTTTCGAACATTAAAAATATATTTAGTAAATTTCTATTTCTAAAAACGGTTGTAAGTATTATTTTAGTTTAAAGTGCAAATATAAAAATTAATTTTAAAAACCAGATAATTACATAAAAATACTTTTTTTTCTTTTGTTCCTGATATCTCCTATGATGGAAAAACATTATAGGAACAAAACATGATTATTTAGTTCCTGTATTATAATGAGGAATTTTCGAAAAAATCATATATATGTGATATATAATAAAAATATTTAAATATTTTAGTAAATTAAAAAAGTTGTTTTTATCTGAGAAAATAAATTACTAAAAGTAAGGTCCACCATGAATTCCCGAAACAAAGTACAACCAAGGCGGAAAGAGTTCAAAGTTAATAGATTCTAATTTCAAGGACAGCTTGACACTAAGTTAGACTTTGTAACCCAGAAATGGGGAAAGGGGGGAGAAGCGTGCGGTATGGAGTGAAGAGTTCTAGACAGTACGGAGAATATAAAGGTCGAGAGATACGTTCCAGACAGTATGAATGGTACGAAGGACGAACTTTTTTTTTTTTTAAAGACGATTTTGTAAATACTGTTATATAATTTTGTTTTGTGTGTTATGTGTTGCAGTTCTGCCTTTATAGCAGTGTTGTCTTTGCAATGTTAATAAATATGGCTGCTAAACAGTGCATAGTTATTTTGAGAAATAATTTAGTTTGTATCCACACAATCAATACCACACCCATATATGGCGCTAACTTTTATTTAAGCTTTTTTTAATAAATAATAAATTAGAATGTGGAAAAATTGTTGAAAAATATTGAATCTTGATTCAGAAATTAAATTTAACCAATAAATTTAAAAATTAATAAATATAAAATTTAAATTATTATTATTAATAATAACAAATAAATATAAATATCAAAATATACTAAAAGCAAAAAAATTTTTTCCCATTAGTGAGTGAATCACCACTAAATTCACTAATTATACATCATTAAATGAATATAATGGATACTATATCCATTTTAGTAATTAATGTAAAATATTTAAAAATAGAATGTTGACTATAATACAAGATAATTAATTTTAAATACAGCTAATTTCATTATAATTTAGTTATTATAAGTGATTAATTTCTTATAGTTTTTTTAATTTGACTTAGACATGATGTATTCAAAATTAAAAAAGGAAACAGTTCTGAAAATAGATTATTACTTCACATATAATTAAGAAGTAGTACCACAAATCTAACATGACGGCTATCTTATTCCCAAATTAATTAAAATCCTTTCTAAGTTAAAATTTCTGAATAAACAAAACACTTAAAAATCTTTTTAAATGAAAACCAAGAATAAATTAGACTTGTAAAATCCTTTCTGGAATGTCCCGAATAAAGTTCTGAAAATCTTACTCGGTTAAATTTTTGAATGAATAAAACACTTCAAGAACCCTCGTCTAAATGAAACCAAAAATGGTTTAAACATTTAAATTCGTTCTCTACTACTTTTACAATTTCTGCGAGAGTTATTCATTGAAATCGATGAAAGATTAATTTCCCTGCTGCTTTCTTAAAACTCATCACTTATTAATTAACGAATTCTCACTTTCTTTCCAAAAAAAAAAAAAAAAAAAAAAGAAAGTATAAAAATAAACGACGAACGATGAATATTAAAAATTGAAAGAAGAAGAAAATTCTTCAACAAGTAAGAATTGTGAGTGAATTAATTAAATATATAATTAATTTAAATGGAGAATAAGCTTGTCAAGAACAGGAGGTTTTGAAAAGACAGAAAAAAAATATATATATGTATGGAATAAAAGAAGTAAGAAATGAAAAGTGTAGCAAAGAATAATTTCTGCAAATAACACACACACAAGTTCTAACGATCTTTTTGCCCAACTGTCTGAAGTTATCGAGTTGAAAAATGCAGATAATTTGCTACTGATTGCAATGAAGTTGTTTCTTTTAATTTTCTCTGGTGTTGCCAGAAACCTCCCATCTTTGCTATAACCAAGGTGCACGCGCAGTCACTAGTGGTTTTCGCATCATTAGCATTGATCTATTTAAGCAAACAAAGATAATTAGGACCGGGAAAATTTCAACGTCAGAAAAGCTATTCAAATTTTTTTTATTTCTTTAAATTTTCGACGGAGACAGGTTTGTCATTATCCAGTTACCTAGTTGCTGATTAACAATGCTGTTCTAACCGTTTTTAATAAATACTGTGCAAGCACTAACAGCAAAATGAATTTTTGTTACAGAAAAGTATAACAAATCGGAAACACCTTTTGAAGTTAATTATTTACGTGGACACATCCAGTTGAAAATAAATATAGAAATCATTGAAATGAGTTTGTTTTTAGAAAAATTCAAACGAGAACACTGTGAATAATTAAACTGTTTTGCCATTTTTTACAGTTAATGATTCGCGTAAGGTTAAAAGCATATTTTTCATAAAATTTTGTGTTCGTTGGTATAGAAAGAAAACAAATTTAATCTTCTCACAAAATTTAATACACAGAACAAATTATTCATCTAAAGAGTGAGTTACAATCTAAACGAATTTAATATTAAATGACGTGTTATTAATGTTCTCATTTTAAATAAAATGTTATTAAATGCATTATGCTAAATGCAATATTTTTCCAGTCTTCGAAATGGTTTATTCGATTTTCTGACGTTTGGTTAGTTCATAAAATAAGTTTAATTATAAAGATTAATCAACTGTTTAACATTGCATTTATTTATATTTTGGTTTTACGTTAATGTCTCCTTGGCTTGATTTTAGATTTTGAGGCTTGGCTTGATTTGCATATTTGAAAAATATAATTTTTCTTACAATAATTACAATGGTTGAACAGATATTTTCCTTCTTAAAAAATTTCAATGATTATATGAATAATGCTTTTGAATAGTATTTTATATATTATGCAGTGTTTTAAGTTGATGGGGACCATTTACATTTGCCCCAAGGTTAGGTTCCAAATGGAGTAAGTGGTGGAGTTAAAATGATATATGTAATAAAAAACCCAGTTAATTAGAACTAATTATAGAAAAATTACTTAATTTGTTATTAACAGCAAATTTGTGGTTGTTTATTTGAAAAGTTCGTATTTTCAATATCGTTAAATTTAATTGATGCATATTTTAAGATATTTTGGAAAAGAAATTCTTCAAAAATTTATCATTTATGTGTATGTAGAGATTTCATTAAAGTTATTTAATTATTAATATTATTTAAAAATGATATTCCAGTGAATAACAGAGCGAGTAACCAACTCAACTGCAATACACGTATATAAACAAACCTGTGTGTTATTTTATACTAAGGAAGCAAAAATAGAAGACAGCTAAAGAAGTTTTTTTAACAGAAGTTCATAGAATTAAAATAATATACAATTAAAATATTCTATGTTGGTTGAAAATACCAAGCATGAGATTTGGCATGAGAAAAACAATTTTCAATCATGTAAAAATAACTTCTTGGAAATTTTTTTTTCAGAAAATAGAACATTGAAGATAACTGACATTCAAATAAAAAATTTTTTATTAGTACCCAAAAGAATTTTTTAAAGACTACTAAAAAAGATTCGACATTAAAAGTTCTGTAATAAAGTACCATTTGGCTAAATATCATTTTTTCCCTGTAATTTCTCATTTTGTAATTCTACAATTTTTCTTAAAGGCAGTAATAGCAGTGCAATGTAGTGCAATTGCAATGCAGTTACCGAAGACAATTCTATAATTTAACTTAATGCAGCTAAATTTATTAGTTATTTTTTTTATTTCCAATGCCAGGCCACAATAAGTAATAAAATAAAAAAGAAAAGGAACACAAAGAACATTAAAACAACAACGACAATCAGAAGAAATCACATAGTGATATTAGTTATAAATAAATAATTTTTTCAGTTATTTATCAATTGGGTAAGAAAAGGTTTTATAAAAGTTTATTTTTCATAAATCTATCAATTGCAATTTATACATTAAATAATAAAGGATATACTCTCAAGGCAATTGCAACACAATAAAAATCTTTTGTGCCAATTCACACTAGAAAAATCCGAATCACTGGAAAGAAACAAAAAAAAAAAAAAAAAAAAAAAATTAAATGAATAAAGAAGACCACCAAATAACTTTTGACAACATAAGTTGAGCTACAAAATATCCTTTGGCTAATCTCCCTTCTTTTCCCGTCATAAACTTGCCAAAAACTCCAACAAATTAATTTTGACCCTTAACAGTCTTAACTCCATCCACCAAATCCAGCACTTCCCTTCGCTTCATTTTATTTATTTCAGCTTAAGCATGAAACAAAGATGAGTTTATTTATCCCTCCTTTTCCCCTACCCCCTACCCACCAACCAACAAAGGGAATTATGTGATTCCTAGGTCAGTGATAGCCTTGGAATCAAAGAAAGGGGAAAAAATAGGGAAAAGAAAAAAGTACTTTATGAAACCACGTCGACTAACCCTACTAAAGGGGATGGTGACGAGGAGAGTTGAGTTGCCCTCTTTCTGCATTTAACGTTAAAGATTTTTAGAAGGCCATGCTCTCTGAAGAAAAGTGTAGGGATTAATGGAATTCAATCGCTCCCTACAGAACCCTTAAGCCGATTGAAGTGCATGTTACTTTATTACGAAATCCGCGGTGGCAATAGACAGAAAAGCACGCGGGGTGAAAATACCGTGGGTGTGGATAGGGGGAGTACTGAATCAAAAAAAATAAAAATGAAGATAAAAATAAAATGAAGCAGCAGCAGAAAGTAAGCAAGGAATAAAATAGCAAAAATGGGTGTAATTTCCGAGCTTAAGTATTTCATTCCAGAATAGTGGCAACAAAGAAGTGGAACTAGAATTGTTGAAATAAGTTTGGTTGTTTTATCTGTTTCGATTTTTTCAGTTCCAGTGATTTTTTTTTTTGAGTTCCAGAGATCTTTCCTGTTTTGTTTGAGTTTTGACCGTTAAAAAAAAAAAAAAATTTTTTTTTCTTTTTTTTGCACAATTGTATTTTTTTCTTTCTTTTCATTGGTCTCACTCTCTTACCCATATCATTTAGAATGAAAAAAGAATCTGGAGCATGATTTTGAATGTGTTCTGAGGAGTATTTTAATTCACTCTTTTATAAAGAAGGAAGGATAGATTTAGACGGATTCTTATCAGTATTATTAACTTTTGAAAGCGAAATTGGATTTTTTTCTTTTTCTTCAAAATAATTTAAACACAAAAAGTTAATCTTTTGTTATGAGTATTCTGCAATAAAACTCATAATTTATGTAAATGAATTGCAAGTTTCAGTGCAATTGCAAGACAATGAAAATCTTTTGTGCCAGTTGCCACTAGAAAAATTAGAATCTTAGAAAAAGAAACCAAAAATAAAGAAGACCAACGAAAGAACTTTTGACACCATAAGTGGAGCTACAAAATATCCTTTGGCTAATCTTTCTGTAATTACTCATTTTATAATTCAATAATTTCTCTATAACTTAATGCTGCTAAATTTATTGATACTAGGTTATAAATAAACTATTTTTTCAGTTGTTATTAATCTATGTACGAAAAAATTTGAAAAAGTTTACTTTTTCAAAAGTCTATCAACTGCAATTTATATATTAAATAATAAAAGGACAAAAGAAGCATATGACATAACAAAAGGATCTTAGAAAGAAACAAAAAAGAAGGCCACCATCAGTTGAGCTACAAAATATCCTTTGGCTAATCTTTCTGTAATTACTCATTTTATAATTGTATAACTTTTCTATAACTTATGCAGCTGAATTTACTGAGATAAGGTTATAAATAAATAATTTTTTCAGTTATTTATTAAACTGTGTAAGAAAAGTTTTTATAAAAGTTTACTCTTTGAAAAGCCTATCAATTGCAATTTATATATTAAATCATAAAAGGACAAACTCTCAAAGCACTTCCAACACAATAAAAATCTTTTGAGGTAATTCTCACTAGAAAAATCAGAATCTTAGAAAGAATACAAAAACAAAGAAGACCACCAAGAACTTTTGACACCATAAGTTGAGCTACAAAATATCCTTTGGCTAAACTCCCTTCTTCCCGCCATAAACTTGCCAAAAACTCCAACAAATTAATTTTTACCCTTAACAGTCTTAACTCCATCCACCAAATCCAGCACTTCCCTTCGCTTCATTTTATTTATTTCAGCTTAAGAATGAAGCAAAGATCAGTTTATTTATCCCCGTTTTTTCCCTGCCCCCTACCCACCAACCAACAAAGGGAATTATGTGATTCCGGGGTCAGTGATAGCCTTGGAATCAAAGAAAGGGGAAAAAATAGGGGAAAGAAAAAAGTACTTTATGAAACCACGTCGACTAACCCTACTAAAGGGGATGGTGGCGATTAGAGTTGAGTTGCCCTCTTTCTGCATTTAACGTTAAAGATTTTTAGAAGGCCATGCTCTCTGAAGAAAAGTGTAGGGATTAATGGAATTCAATCGCTCCCTACAGAACCCTTAAGCCGATTGAAGAGCATGTTACTTTATTACGAAATCCGCGGGGGCAATAGACAGAAAAGCACGCGGGGTGAAAATAGCATGGGTGAGGGTTGGTGGGGTACTGAATCCAAAGTAAAATAAAAAGGGAGATAAAAAAAAAAATGAAGCAAGCGAGAAAGTAAGCAAGGAATAAAATAGCAAAAATGGGTGTAATTTCCGAGCTTAAGTATTTCATTCCAGAATAGTGGCAACAAAGAAGTGGAACTAGAATTGTTGAAATAAGTTTGGTTGTTTTATCTGTTTCGATTTTTTGAGTTCCAGTGAATTTTTTTTTTTTGACTTCCAGAGATCTTTCCTGTTTTGTTTGAGTTTTGACCGTTAAAAAAAAAAAAATTTTTTTTTTCTTTTTTTGCACAATTGTATTTTTTTCTTTCTTTTCATTGGTCTCACTCTCTTACCCATATCATTTAGAATGAAAAAAGAATTTGAAGCATGATTTCGAATGTGTTCTGAGAAGTATTTTAATTCACTCTTTTATTAAGAAGGGAGGATAGATTTAGACGGATTTTTATCAGTATTATTAACTTTTGAAAGCGAAATTGGATTTTTTTTCTTTTTTCTTCAAAATAATTTAAACACAAAAAGTTAATCTTTTGTTATGAGTATTCTGCAATAAAACTCATAATTTATGTAAATGAATTGCAAGTTTTCGTGCAATTGCAAGACAATAAAAATCTTTTGTGCCAGTTGCCACTAGAAAAATTAGAATCTTAGAAAAAGAAACCAAAAATAAAGAAGACCAACGAAAGAACTTTTGACACCATAAGTTGAGCTACAAAATATCCTTTGGCTAATCTTTCTGTAATTACTCATTTTATAATTCTATAATTTCTCTATAACTTAATGCTGCTAAATTTATTGATACTAGGTTATAAATAAACTATTTTTTCAATTGTTATTAATCTATGTACGAAAAAATTTGAAAAAGTTTACTTTTTCAAAAGTCTATCAACTGCAATTTATATATTAAATAATAAAAGGACAAAAGAAGCATAGGACATAACAAAAGGATCTTAGAAAGAAACAAAAAAGAAGACCACCATCAGTTGAGCTACAAAATATCCTTTGGCTAATCTTTCTGTAATTACTCATTTTATAATTGTATAACTTTTCTATAACTTATGCAGCTGAATTTACTGAGATAAGGTTATAAATAAATAATTTTTTCAGTTATTTATTAAACTGTGTAAGAAAAGTTTTTATAAAAGTTTACTTTTTGAAAAGCCTATCAATTGCAATTTATATATTAAATCATAAAAGGACAAACTCTCAAAGCACTTCCAACACAATAAAAATCTTTTGAGGTAATTCTCACTAGAAAAATCAGAATCTTAGAAAGAATACAAAAACAAAGAAGACCACCAAGAACTTTTGACACCATAAGTTGAGCTACAAAATATCCTTTGGCTAAACTCCCTTCTTCCCGCCATAAACTTGCCATAAACTCCAACAAATTAATTTTTACCCTTAACAGTCTTAACTCCATCCACCAAATCCAGCACTTCCCTTCGCTTCATTTTATTTATTTCAGCTTAAGAATTGAGCAAAGATCAGTTTATTTATCCCCGTTTTTTCCCTGCCCCCTACCCACCAACCAACAAAGGGAATTATGTGATTCCGGGGTCAGTGATAGCCTTGGAATCAAAGAAAGGGGAAAAAATAGGGGAAAGAAAAGAAGATTTAGATGAAACCACGTCGACCAACCATGCTAAAGGGGATGGGCGTGAGAGGAGTTGAGTTGAGTTGCCCTCTTTCTGCATTTAACATTAAAGAATTTTAGAAGGCCGTGCTCTCTGAGAAGAAAAGAGTAGGGATTAATGGAATTCAATCGCTCCCTACAGAACTCTTAAGCCGATTGAAGTGCATGTTACTTTATTACGAAATCCGCGGTGGCAATAGACAGAAAAGCACGCGGGGTGAAAATAGCGTGGGTGTGGGTAAGGGGAGTACCGAATCCGAAAAAAAAAATAAAATGAAGAAGATAGAAAAAAAAATGAAGCAGCCAAGAAAGTAAGCAAGGAATAAAATAGCAAAAATGGGTGTAATTTCCGAGCTTAAGTATTTCATTCCAGAATAGTGGCAACAAAGAAGTGGAACTAGAATTGTTGAAATAAGTTTGGTTGTTTTATCTGTTTCGTTTTTCTCTTTACTTTTCAGTTTTGTTTGAGTTTTGACCGTTCAAAAAAAATTTTTTTTTTTTTCTTTCTTTTCTTTTTGCCCTTTTTTTATTCGTCTATATTTTTTCTTTTCTTTTCATTGGTTTCGCTCTCTTATATATCTCATTTAGTGATTAAAAAAAGAATCTGGAGCATGATTTTGAATGTGTTCCGAGGAGTATTTTAATTCACTCTTTTATAAAGAAGGATATGATTCAGACGGATTCGTATCAGTGTTATTAACTTTTGAAAGCGAAATTGGATTTTTTTTTCTTTTTTCTTTCATATAATTTAAACACAAAAAGTTAACCTTTTGTTAAGAGCACTTTGCAATAAAACTCATAATTGATGTAAATGAACTGCAAGTTGTCGTACTGTAAACTTAATGCTTACTTTTACTAATAAATTAGTACTATTTTATAATTTTTTAAAAATTAAGGAAATGTAAAGTAAATATTCTGCTGTAATTAAAATTAACTCTATTTTTTTGCAATGATACGATTATGAATTATCTTATAATGATAATACTGCTAATGATATACGTTTTTGCATATTTTTATCACAAAATTCTATTTTAGAATTTAGATGAGGTAATTTTTTTCTACAATTTAAGAATTGAGGTCTATAAGTTTTTTAAGAATAAAGAACCTACTAATAAAAAAAATAGATCAGTAATAAAGTATCATTTGGCTAAATATCCTACTTTTCTGTAATTAATTCTGTTATTTTACATTTTGTAATTCTATAATTTTTCTATAACTTAATGCTGCTAAATTTATTGAGATAATGTTATAAATAAATAATTTTCTTCAATTATTTATTAATCTGTGTAAGAAAAGGTTTTATAAAAGTTTACTTTTCCAAAAGCCGATCAATCGCAATTTATATATTAAATCATAAAAGAACAAACTCTCAAAGCATTTCAAACACAATAAAAATCTTTTGAGGTAATTCTCACTAGAAAAATCAGAATCTTAGAAAGAATACAAAAACAAAGAAGACCACCAAGAACTTTTGACACCATAAGTTGAGCTACAGAATATCCTTTGGCTAATCTCCCTTCTTCCCGAAATAAACTTGCCAAAAACTCCAACAAATTAATTTTAACAGTTCCTTAACAGTGTTAACTCCATCCCCCAAATTCAGCACTTCCCTTCACTTCATTTTATTTATTTCAGCTTAAGCATGAAACAAAGATCAGTTTATTTATCCCCCTTTTTTTCCCCTACCCAAGAACCAACAAAGGGAATTATGTGATTCCGGGGTCAGTGATAGCCTTGGAATCAAACAAAGGGGAAAAAAATAGGGAAAAGAAAAAAAGTACTTTATGAAACCACGTTCACCAACCATGCTAAAGGGGGTGGTGGTGAGGGGAGTTGAGTTGCCCTATTTCTGCATTTAACGTTAAAGATTTTTAGAAGGCCGTGCTCACTGAAGAAAAGAGTAGGGATTAATGGAATTCAATCGCTCCCTACAGAACTCTTAAGCCGATTGAAGTGCATGTTACTTTATTACGAAATCCGCGGTGACAATAGATATAAAAGCACGAGGGGTGAAAAAAGCGTGAGTGAGGGTGGGGGGGGGGAGTACTGAACCCAAAATAATATAAAATAAAAATGAAGATAAAAAAAAGAGAAGCAGCAGCCAGAAAGTAACAAGAAATAAAATAGCAAAAATGGGTGTAATTTCCGAGCTTAAGTATTTCATTCCAGAATAGTGGCAACAAAGAAGTGGAACTAGAATTGTTGAAATAAGTTTGGTTGTTTTATCTGTTTCGTTTTTTTTGCTTTCTTTCCCATTTTGTTTGAGTTTTGACCGTTCAAAAAAAAAATTTTTTTTTTTGCACAATTGCCTTTTTTTTTATTGGTCTTTATTTTTCATTTCTTTCTTCTCGTTTTTTTCACTCTCTTACCCATCTCATTTAGAAAGAAGAAAAAAGAATTTAGAGCATGATTTTGAATGCGTTCTGAGAAGTATTTTAATTCACTCTCTTATAAAGAAGGATAAGATTCAGACGGATTCTTATCAGTATTATTAACTTTTGAAAGTGAAATTGGATTTTTTTCTTCTGTTTTCTTTAAAATAATTTAAACACAAAAAGTTAACCTTTTTTTATGAGAATTTTGCTATGAAACTCATAACTGATGTAAATTAATTGCAAGTTTTCGTGCAATTGCAACAGAATAAAAGGCTTTTCTGCCAGTTTTCACTAGAAAATTTAGAATCTTAGAAAGAAACAAAAAAGAAGACCACCATAAGTTGAGCTACAAAATATCCTTTGGCTAATCTTTCTGAAATCATTTCAGTAATCACTCATTTTATAATTCTATAATTTTTCTGTAACTTAATGCAGCTAAATTTACAGATATTAGGTTAAAAATAAAGAATTTTTCAGTTATTTATCAATCTGTGTACGAAAGCTTCTATAGAAGTTTACTTTTCCAAAAGTCTATCAATTGCAATTTATATATTAAATAATAAAATGATAAACTATCAAGGCAATTGCAACATAATAAAAATCTTTTGTGCCAATTCTCACTAGAAAAATCAGAATCTTCGAAAAAGAAACCAAAAATAAAAGAAGACCACCAAAGAACTTTTGACACCATAAGTTGAGCTACAAAATATCCTTTGGGCTAATCTCCCTTCTTCCCGCCATAAACTTGCCAAAAACTCCAACAAATTAATTTTGACCCTTAACAGTCTTAACTCTATCCACCAAATCCAGCACTTCCCTTCACTTCATTTTATTTATTTCAGCTTAAGCATGAAACAAAGATGAGTTTATTTATCCCTCTTTTTTTCCCTACCGCCTACCCACCAACCAACATAGGGAATTATGTGATTCCGGGGTCAGTGATAGCCTTGGAATCAAAGAAAGGGGAAAAAAATAGGGGAAGAAAAAAAATACTTTATGAAACCAACCATGCTAAAGGAGATGGTGGTGAGGGGATTTGAGTTGCCCTCTTTCTGCATTTAACGTTAAAGATTCTTAGAAGGCCATGCTCTCTGAAGAAAAGAGTAGGGATTAATACAATTCAATCGCTCCCTACAGAACTCTTAAGCCGATTGAAGTGCATGTTACTTTATTACGAAATCCGCGGTGGCAATAGACAGAAAAGCAAGCGGGGTGAAAATAGCGTGGGTGTGGGTGGGTGGAGTACTGAATCAAAATAAAATAAAAATGAAGATAAAAAAACAACGAAGCAGCGTAGAAAGTAAGCAAGGAATAAAATAGCAAAAATGGGTGTAATTTCCGAGCGTAAGTATTTCATTCCAGAATAGTGGCAACAAAGAAGTGGAACTAGAATTGTTGAAATAAGTTTGGTTGTTTTATGTGTTTCATTTTTTCTTTTTTTTGTTTTCCCGTTTTGTTTGAGTTTTGACCGTTCAAAAAATTTTTTTTTTTTTTTTTGCACGATTGTGTTTTTTTTATTGGTCTTTATTTTTTCTTTCTTTTCTTTGGTTTCGCTCTCTTACCCATCTCTTTTAGAAAGAAAAAAAGAATCTGGAGCATGATTTTGAATGTGTTCTGAGGAGTATTTTAATTCACTCTTTTATAAAGAAGGAGGGATTGATTCCGACGGATTCTTATCAGTATTATTAACTTTTAAAAGCGAAATTGGATTTTTTTTTCCTTTCATATAATTTAAACACAAAAGTTAACCTTTTGTTATGAATATTTTGCAATAAAAAACATAATTGATGTAAATGAATTGCATGTTTTCGTGCTGTAAACTTCATGCTTTCTTTTACTACTATGCTCCCTATTTTATAATCGTTTAAACATTAAAGAAGTGTATAGTAAATATTCTGCTGTAATTAAAATCAAAGCTATTTTTTTGGCAATGATACGATTATGAATTATCTTATAATGATAATACTGCTAATGATAAAATACGCTGTTGCATATTTTTATTACAAAATTCCATTTCAGAATTTAGATAAGGTCATTTTTTTTTACAATTTAAAAATAAAGTTCTATAAGTTCTTTAAGAATAAAGATTCTACTAATAAAAAATAGTAGATCAGAAATAAAGTATCTTTTGGCTAAATATCTTACTTTTCCGATTAATTCTGTAATTTCTCATATTGTAATTCTATAACTTTTCTACAACTTAATGCAGCCAAATATACTGAGATAAGGTTATAAATAAACAATTTTTTCAGTTATTTATCAATCAGTGGAAAAAAAAAGATTTTATAAAATTTTTATTTTCTAAAAGACAATCAATTACAATTTATATATTAAATAATAAACGGACGAACTCTCTAGCCACTTGCCACGCAATAAAAATCTTTTATGCCATTCTCACTAGAAAAATCAGAAACTTAGCAAAAGAAACAAAAAATAAAAGACCACCAAAGAACTTTTGACACCATAAGTTGAGGTACAAAATATCCTTTGGGCTAATCTCCCTTCCTCCCGCCATGAACTTGCCAGAAACTCCAACAAATTAATTTTGACCCTTAACAGTCTTAACTCCATCCACCAAATCCAACACTTCCCTTCGCTTCATTTTATTTATTTCAGCTTAAGCATGAAACAAAGATGAGTTTATTTATCCCCCTTTTTTGTCCCCTACCCCCTACCCACCAACCAACAAAGGGATTTATGTGATTCCGAGGTCAGTGATAACCTTGGAATCAAAGAAAGGAGGAAAAAAATAGGGGAAACAAAAAAGAACTTTATGAAACCACGTCGACCAACCATGCTAAAGGGGGTGGGGGTGAGGGGAGTTGAGTTGCCCTTTTTCTGCATTTAACGTTAAAGATTTTTAGAAGGCCGTGCTCACTGAAGAAAAGAGTAGGGATTAATGGAATTCAATCGCTCCCTACAGAACCTTTAAGCCGATTGAAGAGCATGTTACTTTATTACGAAATCCGCGGGGGCAATAGACAGAAAAGCACGCGGGGTGAAAATAGCATGGGTGAGGGTTGGTGGGGTACTGAATCCAAAGTCAAATAAAAAGGGAGATAAAAAAAAAATGAAGCAAGCGAGAAAGTAAGCAAGGCATAAAATAGCAAAAATGGGTGTAATTTCCGAGCTTAAGTATTTCATTCCAGAATAGTGGCAACAAAGAAGTGGAACTAGAATCGTTGAAATAAGTTTGGTTGTTTTATCTGTTTTTTTTTTTTTTTTTTTTTTTTTTTTTTTTTTCGTTTTTTTTTTTTTTGAGTTTTGACCGTACAAAAAAAAAATTTTTTTTTTTTTTTGCACGATTTTGTTTTTTTTTATTGGTCTTTATTTTTTCTTTCTTTTCTTTGGTTTCGCTCTCTTACCCATCTCTTTTAGAAAGAAAAAAAAGCATCTGGAGCATGATTTTGAATGTGTTCTGAGGAGTATTTTAATTCACTCTTTTATAAAGAAGGAAGGATTGATTCCGACGAATTCCTATCAGTATTATTAACTTTTAAAAGCGAAATTGGATTTTTTTTTTCCTTTCATATAATTTAAACACAAAAGTTAACCTTTTGTTATGAATATTTTGCAATAAAAAACATAATTGATGTAAATGAATTGCATGTTTTCGTGCTGTAAACTTCATGCTCTCTTTTACTATTAAATGCTCCCTATTTTACAATTATTTAAACATTAATTACAGCTGAATATTTACTATACATTTCCTTAAAGTTAAAAACCATCCTTATTGAAATGATACGAATATGAATTATCTTATAATGATAATAGCGCTAATAATAAAATATGTTTTTGCATATTTTTGCCACTAAAGTCTACTTGAGAATTTAGATGAATTAATTTTTTTGCACAATTTATTTTAGTAGATTCTTGTTTAAATAATATATTACATAATATGTTTATTATATTCTTCGTAATTATTTAAATTTCAAAGGACTGCTCAATATAGGGACTATTTACAGAGCATATATGCTACTAGCTACTTCTAATTTTTAAACATTATTTTTTAAAGATACAAAATAAATATTCTTGTTATATTGATCCATCATAATATAAAAAGCTTTCTAATATGATTTGATATTAAAGGTTATACATGATTATAAATATTAATATCATACATATAATTTCTGGTTGTGGCATGCAAATATGATAATTTCATATGTGACAATTTCATATCAGTCACCATACAAATAAAAAGGAAGCCTTTTTTTAATTGCTAGACCAAACTGAGTAAAGTAAAATATAAAATGTATTTATTTATTACTTAAATTATTTTAGTATTCTAATATCAAATCATGTTATATATTAAACAAATAAAAATTTACATTAAATTTGAGGAGTTCATATATTAGTTGGCTTATATTGGCAAATAACATATTGACAGGATAAATAGTCCGGACTTAAAAAATAACAGTATTTGAAAAACAACAATTTTAATCAGTTAAAATATTTTGTGGTGTTAAAAATCAGTGTTTTATAAGGTTAATTCATTAACCAAAAATAAGAAGTATAAATGGTTATAAACTTCCACTATAATGAAGTTTAAAAATTGGAAGTCGACGTAAGAAATGTAGTGTTCTATTAAGTATTATTGTAAGAATTGATTTTAGTTGAACAAATGTGGCTTATAGAAAGTTCAACATAAATTAAAATATCTGATTTATGTTAAGTACTTATATGTTTATTTATTTATATTAGTAATTTACTTATTAATAGTTACTATGATTTACGTTATAATAATTATTAGCACTGATTGATTCAGTAGACGACCATCACAATGAAGTTTAAAGTTGGTAATTTTACGTAGGATAATTGGTATTCTATAAATTACTGTTATATGGTTGATTCTATTTGAACTGAAACTTATGATGCTTAGCTTACTGAAAAGTCAACATAAATTATAATATTTCATAAACATTGAATCCTTATATATTTCTTTAATATATGAGTATTGATTTATTAGCCTGAATGTTTGGTATAATAATTCACCAAAATTTTCCTTTCAATTATTTGTTTTTGAAACTTATAAAAAATATAAAAATAATGAAGTATTTATTTTTTGTAAATATTCAATTGAGAAGAACAAGACATTAAAAAAATGTTTTAGTAAACTAAAAAAATGTTTAAATTACATAAAAGATTATTAGATTTGTTAAATATATTGAATAAACTATTTAATTGAATTAAATGAATTGATATTTAGGAACCAAAGAGATAGCGATTCTCACATATTAATGAAGGCCGTACCATCCTGTTGATATGTGCTTACCGCATTTAAATAAAGCTTTATCAATTTGGATTAATTTAAAAGGGTTATTCGAACACTAAATAAATTGTAGAAACACAAATATTTAAAGAAATCGAATTAAAAAAGCTATTGAAATCATTAACAGACACTGAATATTTAGAATACTCTATTAAACGAGGCAAATATATAAAAAAAAATATTTATCCAATATACATTTTTTTTTCTTTCTGAATGTTTAAATATTTACAATGAAATTTTTATTTGATGTTCTTACTACTAAAAATGTTCGAATAACAACTTAAACACGGAGTGGTATTGACTCACTTAACATTAACGTTTATTTTTTTTTTATATTTTTTTATTAATGCCCATTACTTCGCCTTTTCCGTGTTAATTTGACTGTTCATGTGCATTAGTTCTTTTTCTCGATTCTCTACGCAAATCGAATTAATTTTTGGCGTGAAATCTTTTCATTAGAAAAGCGTTAGTATTTTATTTTTTATTTTCTTTATTTCTTTTTTCTGAAAAAAAGAAGGATTTTTATTTTAGAAATATATTTTTTATTTTTATCTTTTTATCTAAGATTTAAAAAAATATATATACCGCTCGGCTAAATTTTCATTAAGCCAAACCACACGACGAAGTTTTTTTTTTTTTTTTTTTTTTTTTTTTTTTTAATCTTAAGCCTTGCAATTAATTTAGATGACTTTCTCAGCCCAAGTTAATGAATGACTTATTTTTTTTTAAACTTTTGTAGCATTGTTTTAATTCCTGAGTCATCACAAGTTAAACGAGGTACTTGATTTTAGTGGCATTTTAATCTTTTTGCTGCCACTTTTTTTAACCTTGTTTGCTTTTTTATCTTTTTTTCTTTTTTTTAATTTTTATGAATCAACATGCATCTCAGGAATAGTGTCGACTAGAAAATACTGGATTATTTTGTTTTAACGTTTCAATTATTTTGAAAGTTGTTTTTATCATAGATGATAATGTTACTATTTCATCAGGCATTTTGTAAAAATCATAAGGGCCTTTTTTATTTGCTGTCATTATAAAGCAAATACAAAATCATTCTTATGTCATTAGAGTTATTTTTGAATTTTTTTTTTTAACTTTTATCTTATTTTAGATACCTTTATATATTAATTTTGTGTCTACTTAATGAGTAAATATTACCAATTCACATTGGTTTAAATAATGTTTTTTGTTATATGTTTCAGAACTATTGAAATATATTATAAGATAGTAATTTTATTAATAAAACATTTAGGAATTAACAAATAATACATAATATAAATTTATGTCATTTAATATACATAGATTTATTTTGAAAAATAGATGATAATATTGCTATTTCATCAAGCATTTTATAAAAATCATAAGTGCTTTTTTTATTTGCTCTCATCACAAAGAAAACTACGAAATCATTCTTATGTCATTAGTGTTATTTTAAAATTATTTAAATTTTTATCATATTTTAGATACCTTTTTATCTTTCTTTTTTACCTACTCAATAAATAAATAAATATTATAAATTCGTATTGGTTTTGAATAATTTTTATTACATGTTTTAAAACTATTGAACTAAGATGGTAAATTTATTAATAGAACATTTTCAAATTAACAAATAATACATAATATAAATTTATAGCGTCATTTAATACAATAATTATGTTTTGAAAAATATTTATATATACAAACACTAAACATGCAATGTATTAAAATTAATTATTTTATTTTATATGATAATTAAAATAAAATTTTCATAGATCATTTGACTTGGTTTTCTACTTATACACGCTATGAACATTCTACGGATATGTAATTATGAAGGACAATGTATTACGAACTTTTAAGCATTTATGTAGCATAAGGGCATTAAAATACAATATTTAGCACACACAATACAATATTACGTCACAATATTTAGAAAACACCACCAAGATTTTTCCATGCTAAATGCGTATTTACACTGTCTCATTCTGCTCGTTTCGAATAGCAAGGGTTGCAATGAACGCTACAAAATAATTCGAACTCATAGCGGATCCATCTTCCACACTAACTGTGTATGTTACTACTGAGTCAAAAGATTGACGTTAAAACAAATATTAATAGTGAAAGTTTTAAAATTCTTCGTAGAATTATGCTTTTCAACAAAATATGTTGAACTATGCGCTAATTTCAATGCATTTTACAATAATTGAAATAAAAATTAAATTTTTAATTACAAACTAACTAAAATCCTTAACAATATTATAAATTGCTTATCAATAGAAGTGAATATTTCGACCAAATCATGGGTAAATTTGTAAAAGGTTTTGTTAAATTTTGGCGTTTATTATTTATATCTTTAATGAATATCACAACAATTATATTTAAATTTTTCTGTTAGCATATTTTTTTTGTTGCTCTGCCAAATAATGCAAAATGTATTTAAAAAATATTAAAAGTATTAGTAAAACATTTTTAAATGAAAATATATTTATAAGTATATTAATAATTTAAAAAAAAGCACAATTGCTTACATTAATTGCAAATTATCAAATTTCTGTAAATATGTAGATTTAAATTTTTATAGATTTATTTAAATATACAGCTTTATTATATTAATATCTATAAATATCTTGGCAACAGAATATTTTTAATATGTATTGTTATTAGTAAACTTATAATGTATCTTTATTGTTAAGATTTGTGATAGAAAATTTATTGATATCAAAAACTAAAATAGTATAAGTAAGATTCCACCAAGCATTATCACAAGATTTATAAAGTGGACAGTACATTAAGAGAAAAGAGAAATGTTTAAATAAACTGAATCCACCATTAATTCGCACTAGAACCATATAACAAACCACGTGCGAAAAGGAAAAGATAAATGTTTAAATAAATTGTACTCGAGATGTGTGGCAACAGCAGAGTGTTCTATCTTTTAAAAATTACAAGTTAATTAGTAATGGCTTTGTTAATTGTAGTTTAGGCTTCGCGTTGTAGTGATTGCTGTGTTAATTGGTAGTCTACTTTGCTTTGTAGAAAATAAATAATATGTTTCTGTCAATGTCTCCTCTTAATTCTAACAATTCAATAATCATATTAATCTTATATACACCTTTTTTTGGAAGCTAAAAATTCCGCTTTTGGGAAAATTTAAAAAGCAGATTACGCAGAATTTAACTAACACCATTACATCTTCAAAAGGGAGTACAGTTATTAATCGGTGCTGTATATATTATAATTCAATTATTTGCCAATGTACTATAATTCAACTGCCTAATACAATTATTCTGTTAAATATTAACAGGAATTCAGTAAAAGAAGAAAGGGCATGTTTTTAATGTAAAACGATCAGTTAAAAAAGTAAAAAAACCGTTTCTGAATTATATCACAAAGAATAAAAAAAAATATATTGAGTATAATATGCTAAACTAATAAAAATTTTGTTATTATCATTTGTTTGTATTTTTCAGTTGCATGTAGGCAAAGAAAGAATACCCAAAAGCATATTATATTTCCTATTTGTTTATGATTCGAATACATAATTGATATTCTTTACCCACAAAATGATTCTATCTAATCTTCTTTTATCTTTAGTTGTTAAGATATTCCTGATTCTCTTTCATCTTATATTCAAAATGAAACGTATTTCCACCTAACAATTATCAACAAAGGCAATGTTTTTATTCGTCTTTTTTGTAAATTTGCGAAGTTGTATAATTTAGTTAAAGGTTACTTGGGATTTTCAAAATCTGAAACAGTGGTCTTATCACCAGGCAATCTTAACGCAGAGAAAAAAAATAATTAAATTTTTGGAATTCTTTCAACAAAAATCTCTTTTCTTTATCTTTTAACAGAAATAAAAAAAAAAAAAAATTAGCAAATCTCTCATGTTTTTTTAGTTGTTTTATAATAATTTTCATACTATTTAAATTTGTTTAAACTTCCGTTTTTTTTTTTTTTTGTTTTTTTTTTTTAATGAATAAAAACATTTTTCATTCAAAAAGATTTTCTCTTCCTATATTATCTTTAAATATTTCTTTTTCGGAAAAAAAATTTTAAGCATTTATTTTAAGAAAATTGAATAAAATATCGCGTGATATAATAAGAAATATTTATTTAGTGCTTGCAAAAGATTCTGAACTTATCGCAATCCTAAATAAATGAAGAAAAAAATCGTTGCATTTATAAAACATTGCATGTTACAACAGTTCCTATGTACATATTTTCAAAAGAAAGAACAAACTATTGCTTTAGGGAAACATTTATCTTCTTAAACTTGTTTTCTGACCAAATAAACCCTTTCGATATACGCGGATATCACTTTATGACTTCCTTTACAATGATATATGTTCGTAAACCGAACAATGCTTAGGAAAAAAAAGATTTTTTGAGTTTAAAAATTTATTGAACGGTTTGAAAAATCCTTTTGTAGTGCTCGTTTCTTTGGTTTGATTTAAAAACTGATCATAATATACAAAAAGTAGAAATACATGTGCATGCCTTTTACATTTGAAATATAATATTATCAAAAAATTATCAATTACCAGTGCAGTTTTCTATAGCTTTTTTAACTATTTTATTTCATAAAAGGCTGCATGATATGATATGTTTTAATAAACAACGTTTGTCAATTTTTAATTCAAATTAAGAATGAATATGTAAATTAAAAGAAAAAAATTGCTAAATGTATACAATTTTTGATAAATACATAGATGATAAATATGACAGGTTAGATCATTTTATAAAAAAAGAGGTGTAGTAAGTTAAATTCCTTTTGAAAATTTTTATTAATAGTTTTCGTTTTCATGTTTAATTTATCATAAATACATTTAATCAGGTATGTGTTTCCCATTTAAAACTTTAAAAAAAAAATATTTTGAGATAGTTTTTAGAGATTAATGTTCATCGTAAAATTGCATAAATTAGTTTTAAGAACGATTACGATATCAATAAAAGTATTAATTATTAGAATCGCAATCGTTTGATTAATTTTACTTTATTTCTGTAAATAAATAGAATTATTTTTATTTTTATTTTTGTTTAGTTTTAAAAGCATTTATTCTACACGTTTATTTAATTAATTTTATATTATTTGTAGTTATTTTGTTTGATAAAACTTGCGTAAGTGTCGAATGTTATCTCATGGTTTATCATAGTACAACAATCATGAGAATTAGTGAGTTATTGTAATGGAGTGAAATGGAGATTTTTCCGGAATTGAAAAAAAATATTTTGTGCTACCAGAAAATAATTATATTTACACATTTTTATAATTTTAAGCATAAAAAAATATATTGTTATTTTTAAATATAATTACTTACGGAATCAAATGAATAGTTATCTAAATATTATCCATTTATGTAACACTAACATCAATTAAAAGCTATTATTAGATTTATTCGTTGATTCCTAATTGTAGTGACACAAGAATACAACAGTGACATATCAAAGGGATGGTTTGGTTTGGTTTCTTGCTCTACGGTCATCTTGACATGCAAGGACTTAATAGACCGGGACCTACAGTTTAAATTTGATTTTGAACCACTAACAAACATCCATGCCACCGGCAAAATTCGAACCTGAAGCCTGGGATACCAAGAGCCAAAGCGCTAGCCAATTGGTCACTAAGCCGCTATTAAATGGATTTAAGGTGGATTTAATGGATTAATGGATTTAATGGATTTAAGGTGATTCAGAAGTTTAGTGGATTTATGGAGTAACAGAGCAATTTTCATATATTTTCATAAAAATATGAAAGTTCCTAAATTTGACAATTGGCTAGTGACTTAACCTTTGGTACCACAGACTTCAGGTTCGAATCTTGGCGATGGCATGGATGTTTGTTAGTAGTTCGGAATTCAAGTTAAACTGTAGGTCCCGGACTAATTAGCCCAAAGTGTGCACAAAATGACCGTAGAAGACAAACCAAACCAAATTTTGGTAAAACAAATATTTATATAAAATTGCATTGTATTGAATCTATGATTCTTCATATAACATCACATTTTATTCCTTAAATAATCCATTGTATAGCCGCAGGTTTTAAAGCTATTCAAAATTCACACATGAGACACTAACGTAATAATTTAAGTCAATTAACATAATAAGAAGATAATCATATTTTAAAATAAATATTTTATCTCCTTCCGAAAAATATCAGATTATGTGGGGAGTGGGGTAGAGAATCCAATTCGATTTGAATATTTCAAATTCAATTTCGCCCAAAGTAGCTTCTTTACTCACATTTCTCCTGACGATCTTGCAAAAAATTCTGAGTATCACTTCACAATAAAAGCAGCTCCCCGTCAAAGTATATGACAGTCGCGGATAAGTCCCATCAACTTTTCTCGCTCCCATACAAAGCGATCCTGAGTTCTGGTAAATAATATACTCTCGCATATAAAATGCACTACAGGGCTTTAGTCTTTCTTTTTTTATCTTTAGCCTTTCTTTGCTTAAAAGTTTTTTCTTCTTTTTGCTCAAAAGAATTTCCAGGTGTAAGCATTCCTTTTACTCTAAGATCAGATTTAAATCTAGGGGGAAAATAGTAAGATGCCTTTTGTTTTTGTGTATTTAAATATATTCTTGTATTTACAAACTTAACAAAAGTATGTTATTTTTTTTTTTAAAGATTCGAATGTATAAAGACGTGAAATGCTTATAAAAATACGGTCAAATTATATTTTTGATTAAAAGATGATAGACATCTATTAATTCAATATTAAAATATATCTTCAAAATTTTTTATTAAATCTGAGAAACATAGCTTCACGAATTTAATCGTAAATATTACTTTTCAGGATAATTTTTTAGGATAAAATTTTAATCGCTAATATAATATTTTCTCAAGTAATGGCGTCTGCATTCTCCCAGCATGCTTTTTAAAAGTTAGAAATCGCTTATATTTTTATGGTGGAGGATTTGGTAAATTATTTAAATCTTCTTTATAAAGATACCAATCATAGATCAATATTAGGAAAAATAGTTATCTTCTAAAGAGGAATTTTAGAGATAATTACACCACATATTTCTGTTGCATAGCAGAAATACGGAAAATTCAAAACAGAGCTAATTTTTAATTCCGATTAATCATTTTTTAAAATAGTGACTCATAACACGCCGCTAACAAAATCAAACCAATTTGCTATTAAACTCTAACTAGCATGCACTATGACGATGAGTGTGGCTAACTAATATTTTCTTTACGGACTCTTACTGAAAATAATTATCAATTTTATCTATATTGCAAACGTGTACACTGCGTAAAAAAAGTAGAAGGACAGTGTTTTTTTGCCAATTAATATCTCTTATTTTCTCCTAACTACCAGATATTTATGCAGATCTAGTTTAATGACCCTTTTTTTCATTTTAGGCAAAAATTAAACATCTACTACTAATATTAATAATAAAATTAGTAGATATAATTTCCGGTGCGTAAAAAAAGTAGAAGGACACTTGCTAATATATTTAATTTAGTGAGTTGTTCTTTAGTTAAATAGTGATTTTGTACTTTGTTTTATCCTTTTCGGTCAAAAAAATCTAATTTGTTTAAGAGTTACGCTGTTTCTCCGTTATCAGAAAGGCCTAAAGGAATACCTTTGAACGATTTTCAAAAAGGCCAAATTTCCGCATGTCAAAATGATGGTAAAGGTGTCAGAGAGTTTGCTCGATTGTTGCAGGTGAGCCCCAATACAGTTTCAAACTTTATCAGAAATCCTTATAAAAATGGAAAGAAAAAGAAGACTGGTAGACCGAAAAAATTAACACCATGTGATGAAAGAAAACTTGTTCGTGTGCTTAAGAAGAACAAAGGAAGTGTTTCAAAGGCAAGAAATCAAGCAGGACGTAATCATGTGACGAAACAAAGAAGTTTACAGCTATATTAAAAGATCTAAACAATTCATTTTCAAAAACGGAAACATCATCCTAAGTGGACACAAGCTCACATTGATAACCGTTTAGTGTGGGCTAAGGAGCACATGTCTGGACTACAGAATGGACTTCTGTGATATTTTCCGATGAAAAGAAATTTAACTTAGACGGTCCAGACGAATATCAACACTAATGTCATTGTCTGGGGAATGAAGACGAATACTATTCAACACGACAAATGGGAGGAGAGAGTTTAATGGTTTTGGTTGGCTGTTGGATACGGAGGAAGGACAAGTCTAGTTTTCTTAAATGGTAGGCAAAAACATACAGACTACATTCAAGTGCTGAATTCGAGCTTCTTCCTTATGGCTCTGACTTGGGGGTGAAGAGTGGAAGTTTCAGCAAGACGAAGCTTCCATTCACACCGTGACTGGAGTCAAAATTGGTTCCTAACAAATAAGGTGGATGTTTTACCATGGCCTGCCAACAGTCCTGACCTTAATATAGCGGAAAACATCTGGGCAATGCTAGTTCATCGAGTTTATGCTGATGGAAGGCAATTTGATTCACTAACTCAGCTTCGAGAAGCATTGAATGACTCGTGGGACAATTTTTGTCAAACAGAAGTTCAATCTCTATACAATTCACTTCCAAACAGAATATTTGAAGTTATAAAGGCCAATGAGAAGATCATTCCGTATTAAAATCACTATTTTTTCATTCATTATAATGCTGTCCTTCTACTTTTTTTACAAAGTTTCAAAAAAGAGAAACTATTTTTGTTGCCATTAATATTTTATGTTTGAATATTATAATTCTGATGTTAAAATTGTATTTTTAAAATATTTGTAAAATGTTTCTAATAAAATATTTTAGTAAAAATAAAATATTTTTCGGTTATTGTTACAAAATCAAGTGTCCTTCTACTTTTTTTACGCAGTGTATGTATCTAAATGTCAACCCCACTGATATCTCATAAAACTGGAAAACGCACAATACTACCTAGAAATCGAAAATTCGCTAATACATTACTACAAAATTCATATCAACAATTAGGTACATTGATAATTATAACTGCAATTTACAATATTTTCAAGTAATTCTCCAAATTAAAAAAAAAAAAATAGGAAATTTATTTTATCATCATCATAATTAGTGGCGCAGCAGCCTCATGGTGGGCCAAGGCCGTCTGCCTGGGCAAATTTCGAGACCGGGGATGTTTCCTTTTTACAAGGTAGGACTGTCAGGCTAACGCCCAACGCTCTACTGTCATGCGAGATACACGGCTTAAAGTCGATTCCGAACATTACAAACATTCATGGCAAGTCGGGACTCGAACCCGACACTTGTGGCATCAAGCCCCAGAATTAATTAATAATACATTTACTAATTATCATAGTAACCTGTGTCACCGAGCGGCAGAGCGCTAGTAGCTGGCCCGTCAGGCCCCAAGTTTAAATATATATAGTCTTTTAGATACTTAATACTGTCCAGCCTTTCTTCAAACCAATTTATACGCATTGCAAGAAAAAAAATTTTTGTTCAAAATTATAATTAAAGTTTATACAAAGAAATACTAAACTTATCAGTTAACTAACTATTTTTTTATTTGTTGATAATGAAGGGAAAGTTTTATAATTACAATAATAATTTGCGATCATTATTGGTAAGTTTGAACTTTACTTTCGTAATAAATATAAAAACAAGCATAAAATTCTCTATTTTTTTGCAAAAGTTGGTGATATTTTTCTCTATATCCTAATGATAGAAATATTTTTAATGATGTACCCTTATAAAAATAATAGACATAAATGACATTTTTAGAAAAATTCCCTAAAAGTATTATTTTTTTCTGTAGTCTGTGGTTAATCCACATTTTGTGTTATTTTCCGTGGCATATCTGGTGTACTTAATTTGATCGAAATATTACGATTAATCACTATTACTCTTAAAAAAATATATTCGTTCTAAATATAGACGACAAAAATTCTTGCCTCTGCCCAATAAGCCCTAAAAAATAAGTTCTCCGGGGACTAGTTTAGTTTTTATCAATGCTCCTATTTCCCGTTGTAGACTCGAGCGATATGCTATTATATCAAACCAGTATGCTATTAAATTATATCAAACCAATATGCTATTTCCCAATCAAACCAATTTGCTATTAAACGCTAACTAGCATGCACTATCAGTGGATGAGTGAGGCTAACTAATATTTTCTGTATGGACTTTACTGAAAATAATAACTGAAGCAAAAATTATCAATTTTATGTATATTGCGATCGCGCATGTATCTAAATGCCAACCTCAATGATATCTCATATGACTAGCAAACACACACTACTACCTTGCAGTAGAAAAAAATGTCCAATATATTACTACAAAATTCATATCGACAAACATTCACATTCACAACTGTAACTGCAATTTAGAATATTTTCAAGTAATTCACTAATTTAAAAATATAGGAAGTTTATATATCTTTTAAATGCTTAATGCTGTCCAGCCATTTTTCAAATACATTTATAATTATTATAAGAACAAAACTTTTTGAACAAAATTTAAAAAATAAATTATACAAACCAATGCTAAACTTAATTAACTCTATCCTCACACAATTAAAAGTTTTATTTGTTGATAATGAAAGGAAAATTTTATAATTACAATAGTAATTTGCGATCATTATTGGATAAGTCTGAAATTTACTTTCGTAATAATTATGAAAAAAAGCATAAAATTCTCTATTTATTTTGCGAAAATTAGTGCTATTTTTCTCTACATCCTAATGATGGGAATATTTTTAATGATGTACCCTTATAAAAATAATAGACATAAATGACATTTTTAGAAAAATTCTATAAAAGTATTATTTTTCTTTAGTGGTCAATAGTTAATCCACATTTTTCCTAGCAGTTGGCATCTCTGTTATACTTCATTTGATCGAAATAACACGATTAATTACTATTACTCGCAAAAAAATATTTGTTCGTAAATATAGACGACAAAAATTCTTGCGTCTGTCCAATAAGCCCTAATAAATAAGTTCTCCGGGGCCTAGTTTAGTTTTTATTAATGCTCCTATTTCCCGGCGCAGACTAGGACGTTGTTGAACGATATCCGGTATGTAACAGTCCGGTGCTGGAGTTTGCTGATCGATGTTTTACGTGGGTTCCAATCCATTAAGGAAAGCCGTTTATTTCGCCTTCCTTTCGAACACTTTGTGCAGAACCAACCAATGGGATTACAGAACTCGGCCAGATTAATATCGCACTTAATTGTGTTTTAGGTGCAAAGATAGTGGGATTTTACTTTCAGCCAATTAATTTAATTGGTGGGACGCGTAAAGTACATGATCTTTACAAGCCTTTTATAGTTTAAAAAAAAAGTTGCGAAATGTTGCAGGTAAATTGCTATGAATTATTAGTAAACTGTGTCATTATTGTGCAAAAACACCATGAGAAAAAATGGCATAGAATATGGTTTTTTTTTACGGGGCTATAGTTAGATTTTAAATAATATTGTTATAAATTTAAAAAAAATTATTTTTGTCGATCAAAATAATTGATTGGAGTGTAAAATGTATGATATTTATATGTGTTTTGAAAGTTAAAATAAAACGATCACAAAGATTACAGCGAGATTATTTACAAAATCATATAAAAAAATCCCAATTATATAATTATATATGAAGAAAAGCAGGATGTTTAAGTTTTATACGGAATTTTTAATCTAATTTAATATAACATTGTTGACAAATTTAAGAAAAAATGTTCATTTTAATTATGTTAATTGGTGTTGCGGCTAAGTTCATGATCTTAAAAAATAATAAATGAATTAAAATCAATAAATCATTTATTTACTATTTTTATTTTTGAAATAATTTTATTTAGTATGTTTGGCTATTTTTATTTTTGCTAATAATTAATTCAGATGTTTATCTTTGTTCTCCGACATATCACCTTCCCAATTCTTAAATATTATAATAATACATTGAAAAAAAGTCTTAATTTTAACTTGAATAAAAATATT